>NDGN011467493.1:0-24854 GCA_002564285.1 Tympanoctomys barrerae
GGCAAGCACAAGGGCCTGAATTCAATCCCTGGTTCTGCAAAAAAAAAAAAAAAAAAAAAAAAAGCAAGCAACCTGGTTTTTCTTTCATGACTTCAAAATGTGCCAGTGTGACATTCCTGGGAGAGACGAGCGGAGCTTTTGGTGCTTCCTTCAGGAACCTGGTGGGGCAGCTGTGTGTCCCCAGCCACATGGGGCCTCCCTTGACTCCAGGGGGCAGCACAGGTGCATGGAGCAGCTGTGTCCTGCTCTTCCGGGGCTTCCATGGAGTCCCGTGCCCATCCTGCAGAGGCCTGCAACCCCAGGTGACGCTTCTCGTTGGCGCCAGCTTCCCTGCTTGTCTTGTTTACTGCTTTCTCATTGCTGAGACAAAATACCCAACAACAGAATTAAGCAAGGAAAGGTTTGTCTAGCTCAGAGTTTGTGGAGGTTTCAGTCCACACTGAGCTGGCTCCAAGGCGGAGGGGCACAGGGCAGAGGGCAGCAGTCGGTGGTGGCTGAAGCCAGCAAAACAGCAAGAGCAAAAGAGAGGCGCGCAGAGCGAGACTCTCTCCCTCCCCCATGTCATGTGCAGGCCGCCGCCCCAGGGCGGGTGCAGCACGCACACCCCTAAGCCCAGCATTGGACGATGGATCAATCTAAAACTCTAGAAGCTCGCCCCATGACTGCAGGAGGCTCTGGGGTTGGGGGGGGGGACAACTAGGCACAAACCATAGCACTGGCCCTGAGCCTGGGACACTGCCTGCAAGCCTAGGCCTCTGGTGGGAGGATTGCATCCTGGGGTCTCTGGCTTCCCCCCACTTCCTGCTTTCTAGTCTGGAGTCTTCCTCTTTCGTCTCCTCTTGGCCAGACTGGCACGGGAAGCCTCTGCGTGAACGGCGCGGAGGCAGCAGGCTGTCTCTGCAGCACGGGCGAGGACAGAGCTGCTTCCCCTTCTGTGACATTGACAGTGCGTTGATTTGCTGCCCTCCCAGGGCTGAAAGCTCAGAGCTGAGTTATAGGGAGGCGGAGCAAGGACCATCCGGAGCCACGTCCTGGAGGCTGTTTATTGCTCCCGTAAGCAGCTTTCCTGGGTTTTCGCCACCCCCCGAGGGGTTTTCCACCGAATAGACTGTGGGAGTTTGAAATCGACTTCGTAATCACTTATCATGTATTGATTTTCATTCCCCCATTAATGGCTTCTCTATGTCCTCAATGATGAATTTGCAAATAGAATTAAGGATAGATGAAAGGTGCGTTAGACACGGCGCCGGTGTCAGCCTGAACAACAGCACCTCCAGAGAACAGGGACATTTGTCTGAGAATGGGACGGCATTGCAGTGGGAGTACGTGTGCGGCAGGAAGCGGTGGCCAGGCTCAGAGACCCCCGGGTGAGAAGACCGCAGAGGACAGAGGCGAGCACTGTGTAAGGGGTTGTGAGCCGACAGTCTCTGGTCACATGATTAGTAACAGGGGCATGCCACTCCCAGGTCGAGCCGTTTCCAGGCAGACAGCCTGGGAGCAGTGCGCGCTGTGTAGTTGTGTAATGCTGCAGCGGACTTTCGCACAGCCGTGGTTTGTCAGTCCCTCGTGGTCAGTCCCTCACATCAGGCAGTCAGTCATCCGTAAGAACCATTCCTTTGCAGCCTCTGGATTTTATTCGTTGTTAGTGTTGACACAAGTGACTCCATTTTGATACCGACAATTTATACAAAATAATTAAGCAACCCAGAATGGGAACGTATGTTCTGATTATAGCTTTTAAAAATGTATTTAGTACAGGGTCTACAGGGTCTCACCACACTGATCGGACTCATAGTGATCCTCCTGTTTTCAGCCTCCCAAGAGCTGGGATTGCAGGCGCGCACCACCACGCCCAGTCTCCGTCGCCATCTCAGTGTGCCCTGGCGTGGGGCTGGCACGGCATGCTGGGGCTCAAACCCAGTTCCTGCTTCTGCCTAAGCAGGCGCTTTAATTCACTAAACTATCAGGCTAGCCCCTGATTATAATTTTGTTTTGCATCTTCTTAAATTATGCAGTACTTATTCTTGTATAGGTGGCAAACCACTTTATATCATTTTAAGATTATTGGCAGTATAATGATAGCAAAATGCAAGATGGAACTTTAAAAAAATCTGAGGTAAGTACTTGATTTTCTAATTTTGAAAATACTCTGTAATGATTTCAAGTCTTTTATATTTGTCGAAGGTTGTTTTGACTCAGAATATGGTCTATGTTGGAAAGTTTCCTTTGACAACTTGAAGAAAACTTCCTCCCGCTCTGGAGTGGTGTCGTCCGTGTATGTGAATTGAGTCCTGCTCCGTGCGGTTAGCTCCTCTGTAGCGTCAGGGATTTTCTAACTCTTAGCTCAGCTAGCTACGCGGGGGCATTTGTTTACTTTTCCTTTCAGCTCTGCGAGGTTTTCTCCGCGCGTTTATTTTATCTTCCTGTCAGTGCTCATGCACTTAGGGCTGTTGGTGGTGCAGAGGGGTGCTCGGCAGTGGTTGCCTAGTGATCCTCTTGGTCGCTGAAAGTTTCTTTCCTGTAAATTTAGTTAACATCAGCACAGTGGCTGCTGCTTGCTTGCTCTTGTGTGCGGAACGTGCCCTTTTCCATCTTACACTTTCAGCCCGCGCGAGTCGGTTAGCTTGCGGCGTCCAGGTGGCTGTTGGTTTCTGTATTTTGATTGGTATAAATCGACAATTTATCTTTCAGTCACTGACATCAGTACTGCTTAAATATGCCATTTTATCATCTATTTCCTAAGTGCTTTGTATGTTTCCAGTACCTGTGTGTTTTCTTGACTTCCTGTGTATTACTTGAGTGTACCTCTGTGTAGATCTTGGATAGGTTTCTGAATTACTAGAATATAAATACATGACTTTCTAGAGCTTGTGTACCACTCTGAGTGACACCACCTATTTATTTTTTCCCACTCATTATTTTATTTTTAAGTTGTTTCTGTTATGGCTTGTGTCTTGTTCCCCCAAAGCCTCATGCAGTCATGGGGTGGGGACTTCTAGTGTTTGAGATGAGCTCATGATCCACTGGGATTATGGGTTTTAGTCCTGCTGGGATTATGGGTCTGAGTGCTCTCCCCAGCCTGGGGAGGGTCGCCTGAATTCGACCTAAGGGAGACAGACTTGCTCTCTGCTCCAGCGTTGCTGCTGCGCCGCCCTGTGCTCTCTGCTGCTGCCCGGAGCTGCTGCCCTCTGCCTTGTTCCGCTCTTCCTCAGAGCCAGCTGAGTATGGACTGAAGCCTCCAGTATCTGTGAGCTAGACCAACTTTTCCTTCCTTCATTTTGCAGGTGGGGTATTTGTCTTAGCAATGAGAGAAGAGTAATTTAGAATTTGGTACCAGAGAAGTGGGCTCATTGCTGTGGCTAAACCTGACCATGTGGATTGCACGCTTTTGGGAATGGCTTATGGGAAGAGATAGAAAGGGTTTGGAGAGGTCACCTGCTTGTGAGGCACTGGAGGAGCTTCAGCTGTTCTGTGTGGGAGATTCTGGCCAGAGCTCAGAAGAGCAGAAGGCTGACAGGAAGCCTGCCTGTGAAGACCAGGCTGGGGAGGCTTCTGCTGGGAAGAGGGACTGCCTTGTTGGACTCCAGGTGATTTGTGTCATGGCTTAGTAGAAACTTTGAATTTTGCTCGTGTCCAGAGACTTTACCTGAGATTGAGATTAAGCATAGTGGATTGATTAATCTGGCAAAAGATTTTTCAAAGCAGCTGAGTATTGAGGGAATATCATGGATACTGTTGAGGGCTTTTAGCCAGATTTATGTTGAGAATCAAGAGCAAGGAGCCAGGTATAATGATTGAAAATGTGAGTTTGGCCAGAAAGGAAGCTCCAGGAAAGCTGTGGAATACAAAGATGGAGCTGAGAGGATCTCCCTGTCACGGAAGGAGCCAGAGGATGGGAAGGATGGCCTGAGGGCATCACAGGAGGAGGCAGGTCTCTACCCTTTGAGCCTCAGAACTGCAAAGGTTGGGCACTTTGCCTTGAGGGGAAAGCTGCAGGGCCCCCTGTTCCAGAATGGCAGCAGCGGCCACACCAGGTTCCTGAATGGCCCCGGGATGGAGAATTTATTCCTTGGAATCAGGGTCAGAGTGCTCATCAGTCCAGGACTCGACCCCTACAGCCAGGAGAGAAGGAAGCCTGGCTACTGCTCCAGCTGGCAGCAGAGCTTGGCAGCATCCACGTGGCGCTGGTTTTAGGTGCATCCAGCATGCAGGAGCTCTGAGGTTCAGAAGGCCTTCACCTTGATTTCAGAAGAAGGCTGGGAGGCCAGGCGGTGTGCCCCTGGGAGGGCAGTGTGTGAAGCTGTGAGAGAGAGAGAAGCCTGTTCAGTGGAAACCCCAGAAGTTTGGAAAAGCCAGAAATGTGGATCATGTAAGGGAAACTGCAAGGAGGGAGCAAAGCTGCCCTAAGAGAGAAGCCACGGGAGCTACAACCACCAGAAGTGCCACAGGGGCGGAGCCTCATGGAGCCCACAGTTTGCCACAGATTGCTTCAGATGTTCCACAAGGACCCACAGGATTTAATGTTTGCCCTGCTTGATTTTGGACTTGTGTTGGTCCCGGTGCTTGGTAACCTGTTGTGTGCACCTTTTGGAGTGGTAATGTTTATCTTGTGCCTTTGAATTTTGGAAGTGTTTAAGTTTCTTTTGTACAGGGGCTCACGGCTAAGAGTTTGCCTTAGATCTTGGAGGACACTTGGGACTTGAACTTTTCAGCAATGCTGTAACTTTTGGGACATTGGCAACTCTTAGAGATGGACTAAAACTTTTTTTGCACAAAGGGTGTGCATGAGACTTTGGGGGCCCAGCGGCAGAATGTTATGGTTTGTGTCTAGTTGTCCCCCAAAGTATAATGCAGTCATGGGGCAGGGACTTCTAGAGTTTGACATTAACTCATGATCCACTGGGATTATGGGTTTTAGTACTGTTGTAACTCAAAAATGAGGTAGGCTCAAAAATTTAAAAAGCGCTTTATTTTAGCTGGTACCCAGCGGCGACACCCGGCACAAGGTGCCTAAGTGTGCACTGAAGGGGGGGAACGTAGGGTTTATAAAGGTTAAAACCTCAAAGCAGGCGGGGTACAGCTCAGGGAGTCCAAGGAGACGGCAGCTGCGGAGACTAGATATGGGCAGGGGTTTGGTGAGGCTCTTGGAATTTAAGGGTGTAGGAGCAGCAGTGGACATCTTTGGAACTCCAGGGTGGGGTCAGGGCTTGCAGAAGCAGAAGTTCTGTGGGACAGGCACATTGTACAGCAGCTGACATGGTGCACTAAGACGGCGCATACAGAACAGGATGGCGGCGCTTTGGTCAGGTTATAACAAGTACTACTGAGGTTATGGTGGACTTTTTTTTTTTTCTTTTTTGCTGACTCAGGAAGCCTTCAGGGCAGGTCTGGTGAGGCATCAGGATATGGGGACGAACCACAGCATCCTGAGACCGCTCTCATTTAGTAGGCACTGAAAGACTTCAGGTAATGGGCAGGCCCCCTTGCTGGGATTATGGGTGTGAGTACTACACCCAGCCTGGGGCAGAGAGCCTACATACAATTTAAGAAGAAAGACTTCTCTCTCTGTTGCCAGTGTTGCCCCTGCTCCTCCCTCGGCCCCTCTCTGCTCTTTGCGGCCGCCCTGAAAGGCTGCCCTCTGCCCTGTGCCGCTCTGCCTTGGAGCCAGCTGAGTACAGACTGAACCCTCCAGTGACTGTGAGCTAAATAAGCCTTTCCTCCCTTCATTTTGGGTGTCGGGTATTTGTCCAGCAACGAGAGGAGAGTAGGTGAGATGCTAGCACTGGTTCTAATTTTAAAAATTCACTGTTATTCCTTATATTTGCTATACTGTTGCATTGCCTTGTTATATTTCTTCTCATATACTAATATAGAGTATTATAAAAATTTCTTTGCATTTATTTTTTCAGTTTCTGGAAAGTTATTAATATGTCTGTTCTCTTAGTTGGCTTAAGAATTGAGAAAAACATTTCAACCTATCTCTCTTTAGAAATCCCAGGAATAAGACCGGCATTGTCGGGTGCTTTGGGCTGGGCCAGAGATGAAGTTGGCTATTGGCTGTTCAGCAGATTTCGTGGCTGAGAGCCTCGTTTGGGGCCCTGCTTGCTTCTCTGCCCTGTGAGGGGGGAAGCTGCCCTGGTGGGATCTGCCGTCTTCTGGGGAGGCTGTGAACATCAGCGTCCTTCACTACTGCAAACCAGGAGCGTTGGGTGCTTTTGGAAGCAGCACGTTATCCTTGGTACGCTTGAAATGAGACGCAGAGCTGCAGGCTCGACGTCAGAGCCTGAGCTCGCTCACGAGGGCCGCTTGGCTTTCTCACCAGGCTTGGGCACCAGGTCACTTGGCCGCCGCGTCTCTCATATCTGAGGCTCCAAGAAAGCACTGTCTCACAGACAAGGTACCGGGGAGTTCACCGAGAAGATACATGAATAATTCTAGGGAAAATTAGCATGCTGGTATTTTGATTTTAAATGTTTGCAGCAAAGACAACTTATAATTAGCACTTTATCAATTTTGATAGTCTGTTTCTCACCTTGCTGTGACATTCTCCAAAAATAGCAGAGAAATTGAAGTTTATTTAAAATAATTCCAATTATAATGTATTCAAAATGTTTATGAAAGTAGCTAAATATATCAACTATGTAAGAACTTTCCATATATTTTAGAAGTTTAAATAACATAGTGTTTTGCTCAGTTCAGATGTTGGTGGCAATAATTTTAAAATAAGAGGAAAAATCAGGAATCAAGGTAGAGTGCAGGGCGTGAGACGAAAGGACTCCAGAGAGCTGCTGCTTTCTCGTTGGCTGTGAATCCGACGCGCTTCGGTCTGTCCTCATCGTGTTGGAGAGCTTTATGTTTCCTTTCAAAGTCTGGCCGACCTGAGCTTTGTCCTCCTCCTTTTGTCCTTGTCCAGAGTTGCTAGTGACCCATGCTGAACTCCCTCATTTGTGGAGAGCTCCAAGGTGGGCCGAGGACATTCCCTGTGTCCTTGCCCAGCTTCCTGGGGGAATACGTAGGCAGTTTCCAGTTGCAACACGTCCTCCCATCCTGAGGAGCCACGGACAGTGCCGCCTGTGGGCTGGACAGTGTGGACACTCCACAGAGAGAGCCAGGGAATCACCTGATTTGGTGCATGAGTTGTATAAATCTGAGCCTAATTTCTGTGCATTGCATAGATGTGACACCCTCCAGGCAGTCCAGCAAAGGCCCGATTGAGATGCTAAGTGTTCAGGAGGCTGTGTGTTCTGGACAGGTGTAGACCAAGATGGCAAGCCTGAGGGAGCCTCCGCCATTGGAACCGTCCTTGTGGGTCTCTGGCTAGCTCAGAAAGACGTATGTGTGGGACAGAGCCCAAATATCTTTGGCAGTTTTAATTAGAATGGCATCAGATCTTCTTGGATACAGTTAGAGTTCACGTACAGGGAAACTTGTAGTACATACAGAGAATAAGGGAGCTCCGAGGTCTGCTCTCCCGTGATCTGCTTCAAGAAGAAATTGTACTGGCTTAATCCAGTACAATCATGATTTAGCATCCAAAATCAATTTATTTAGTTTTCCACTGAACAGAATGCAGGGCAAAAATCATATGATCATTTCAGCAGACATGGAGAAAGCCTTTGACAACGTTCAAATTCTTGATGAAAACCTTCAACACACTATGAATCCTCAAATCCTTGATAGAAACCTTCAGCAAACTGAGAATCCTCAAACCGATGAGGATAGGAGCTTTTTAAAATACTAGAGATAACCTCACACTTAATGTTGAAAGATTTAATAGCACCTCCTTGTGTGTGGAGGAGGCGAGGACGTCACTTCCCCCGTTTCCACCAGCATTCAGTGTCCTGGAGGACGCAGCCACGGTGAGGCAGTCAGACGGGAGATACTCGGGGCGGAGGAGGAGGTGGAAAGGTAAAGTAGAACCCAGAGAGCCAGTAAAAACACAGTGCTGCCTGAACCAGTATATGAATTTAGCAAGATTAAAGCCCAATATTAAAAAAACCCAACAAAACAACTCATATTCTAGCAGCACACCATTGGAAAATACTGAAGAAACAGTTGTTTATAGTGCTATGAAAACCGTTAAAACTTAAGAATAAACATGAAAAGTATGTCCAAGATTTATATGCCAAAAACAACAACAAAAAAACCCTAAAACAAAACAAAACAAGAACCCCTGAGAGATTCCTTAAAGAAACTTTAACAATTCTAGGTAGAGAGAAGTATCTTGTCCGTAGATGAGAATACTCAGTACTGCTTTGTCAGCGGCTCTTCCCAGCTTGACTCATAGATCCAAATGCAATCCAAATCCAATAAGTCAGACTTTTCTGCAGGGAGCGACAAGCTAAGTATGCGATTTATGTAGGAGAACAGTGGGCTTAGAAGAACTACAGTGTTTAAAAAGTAGAACAGCGTTTAGCATTGACATACTTTTATTACTTCCTGTAAAGTTATGGCCATGACTGGAGTTGGGCGGACAAGATACAGACAGATATTAAAGGAGCAGAATACAGAGCGCTAAAGCATTTCACTTGGGAAAGAAGTATTTGTTCAATAAACGGTGCCCAAGCATGCATATGTCTATGTGAGAGCCGCACAGGCCTCAGGTCAGTTTCACTTTTCTGCCTTTTCACGCCCTTGTCCGCTCTTGTGGCGTCTTCAGGGCAGCGTCCCGAGTTCCTGTGGCGAGTTCTTGCTTCCCCTTCACCTGAGGTCCGCCAGTCCCCAGCTGACCTGCAGCTTGTGTTGGCCTCCGTGACCTCTCAGCTGTGTGCTCGTCTTCTGCTTCGTTATAGTCTGCTCTTAGAGTTATTTTCTTTTTATATTTTTAGGTTCAATTTGTAGGGTTCTTTAAAAATAACTTTGGAAGATGGATGCTCAGCTTTTATTGTTCGCATGCTTTATGTTTTCCAGTGTGTGTGTGTGTGTGTGTGTGTGTGTGTGTGTGTGACTGTCAGTTTTCTTCTGGCATAGCTCAGCTGCATCCCTCAGGTTTTCACGTACCATTTGATGATATTTGCATTTGATTTATTCAAATTACCTTAAATGTTTATTGTGATTCCTTAGCCTGCTTTTCCTTGATTAGCCAATTTTTCAAAGTGCTCATGGGTTTGTGTACTTGACCTGGTAGTTCTGTTTATTTGTGCTTTCTATATTCTGAGACTGAGATGAAACATACAAAATGAAAACCTCCCTCTTGCTGAGAAGCTAGGAGGCTACAAGGCTTTCATTGTTAAAATCTGCATGGCATGTAGTTTTTTCAGCACCTTTTTTCAGTGATGTCTTTGGGACATTTTATTTGGGTGTAATATCTTTAATCCAGTGTGACAATCGTTGTCTCTTAAAGTAATACATTTCTTCTTTGCATGTTTCAATCTGTCATTTTTATTGGTTTTCTTCTTTATGCTGTATTATTTTCTGTCTCCTTTCTTACTTTACATAATTGAGAATTCTTTAAGATCTATATCTCCCTCCAGACAGTGATCTGTTCTTTTAATGTTTTTAGTGGCTTTAGTGTCAGGCGGAGATGACAGCCCTCATCCTTACCTCATTGAGGTCAGGGCCATGGGTGTGTTCACATTCCAGCTCTTGATTTCTTTAAACAGACTTTTTATTCTCTATCTACAGGATAGAGAATTTTTATTCATGCAGTTTTGGGTTCAATGAATTTTTATTCATGCAGTTTTGGGTTCTATGTAGGTGTTTTGGTTGTTTCTGCTTTCATTCACATTAGTGTATTTTTAAAAATATCCTTTATGATCCCGGGCTATACCCTTATTGATCTTAACCTGTGGGATTTTGGAGGGCATGCGCTTGGGACACTTTCTTCCAGCAACCTCTGGAATCTGCTTCTGTTGCATGCTAGGGCCAGTCCTGGCATGCTTCGCGGACTGCAGCCGACACCTCACTCCCACCCTGCCTCCTCTACCCTCAGCACTTGGCTCTCGGGCTTCCAGGCAGTTATCCCATCTTGCTCCCAAATCTTGCAGTTCCCAGCCAGCTGCGGGAGATGTTTTTCTGAAGAGAGAGATTCTTTGGAAAACCTTACATTGAGATGAAATGAAAACCATGCTTTATCCAGAGCCTGGCTATGGAGGACACCTAGACCTGGCCGCCCACCGCTTTGCAAGTGATGCCAGTGATTTATGGCATGGTCTTATTCCTGGGGACAAAGCTTCAGGGCACTGCTGACTGAGCACTTCTACAGTGGAATAACAATGTGCAGTGTCCTGATGCGCACCACATGGGCATCTTCTTGCTGCTGCATGTCGGTCAATGTAGTCAGGAACTGTCAATTAATCCCCAAATACATACGAACTTTAATTTGTACAGTATTAAGTGTATATTGCATAACAACTTTATGCTTGCTAGAGGGAGTTACTACATACTTATTTGTCATACTAACTTTATGAGTAAGATACACAATATTTGTATTTCACTCATATTTGACTTTTTAAAATAAGGGGACTAGTTATTATAAACTGGCATTAGGGCAGTGTTTCAGTATTTTGAAGATCTAGGGGCTGGGGAGATAGCTTAGTAGAATAAGCACTTGCCTGGCAAGTGCAAGGTTCTGAGTTCAATCCCCGGTACAATCTCATTTTGATGTCTGTACTTCACATTGTAGATCGTGCTGTTAGATGCAGTCGTGTGACCTGAATGTGTAAGTGCGGGCTGTTCAGGTAGGCACATAGTGCTGAGGGGGGTCCACGTGCACAACCGTCTCTCCTTGGTATTTGGCAGAATTTAGTATGCTTTAGAGTTCTAATTTTCTTCTGGTTAATGGTGTGTAACAAAATAAAAAATAATGGCTGCATTTAATTTTTGATTTTAAAATTTTAGTTAATAAAAATGAGGATTATGTTAGAATAGAGGTGCTCAGTAGGAGTTGATTGGATCTCCCGTGGTCACAGGCTCTGGCTGGAGACACTTTGGGTCCTCACGCTAGTCATGGGATGGTGTTCCTGTGCTCCTGCCATCCAGGAGACCACTCAGCATCTGACGGGCTGGTTGGGCCCCACCATGGGTGGTGGCAGCTCCAGAGGTCACCAGCGCTACAAATGAGTTAGCTTGCTATAGCAGGTAATCCACAAGACAGACTTGATACAAAAGAAAGCTCGATCAAGAGTTGTTTATAACAGCCTATTTGTCATAGCTAAATGTGGGACACAACCCAGACGCCCATCAATGGGGGATGGACCAAAAAAGATGTGTTGGCCTGGGGAAGTAGCGCACTCAGTGCTTGCCTGGCAAGCACAAGGACCTGGGCTCTGCACCCAGTACCGTATGCCCTGCCAGCCCCTTACGCCCTGCTGGCCGCCGAGACTGGGTGCAGTGTGTGGCGGCATGTACCTATGATCCCAGCGCTTGGTAGGCTGAGACACGGGGATCACTGTGAGTCTGAGCTGTGTAGCAAAACCCTGTAACAAATACATAAATAAGTAAAATATTTAAAAAGATATGTTATTTTTATACAATGAGTATTACTCAGCTATATAAAAAAAGATAAACCGGAGGCTTTTATAGGTAAATGGATGCAAGTAGGAGGCAGACTCATGAGTGAGATAAATCAGACCTGTGTGTGGAAACCACATATTGTCTCGCTAGTATAAGAACCTGAAAGACTAAATAAAATTTGAAAAGTACAATAGATACTGTGAAAGGGAAAGAAATTGTTCAAAGGGAAGGAACAACTGAGATGAGGGAAAGAACAAAAGAAAAAGAAAAAAGGAAGGAAAATATATCTACGTATATACACAAGACGGCTTGGATCATTTAGTTGTGCTGCTGATTTCTACTGGCCTATTGAAAGGAACAATTCATATTTAATTTTTTTCTCTTTTCAATTTTTTGACCAATTTTGCGTGCTTGTATCTGATAATCTGAACAGTTAATTTGAAGACAATATTATGCAGTATGAGAACAATCGTTGAGTTCCTATCATTTTGGTTGGTGAAATTCTGTATCATTTCTAATTTTTTTCTTTTTGCTATTTTTTATTCTCTTCAAAAATAAAAACGCCAACCACAAAAAGACAGATTAAACAACCACAAAAAAATTGAAGGCCCAAGGCGTGGGCTCCGTGGCTGGCCCAGCGCTATGCACGTCGGTGGCCTTGGCTCTTCTCTCTGGCGGCCTCCAACGTGTTCCTGCCAGCAAGAGGGTGGGCAGGGTGGCTCTGGCTCCTCCACGGCTGCACTCGGGTCTCCCGGCGCCTTGTGGCCGGTGCCAGGTTGCAGCCCGAGGAGTGGCTTCCTTCCTTCTAAGCTTCCTTCCACGTTCCTCCGGGTACAGTTTTCTGCAGCTGTGTAGGACTGTGAAAAATGTTACCTGCTTCAGTTAAATAGCCCTTTCCTACCTTTCTTTGATGGTTCTAAAAAGCCTGCATTTCTTTTTTAAACTCAAAGTGTGATATTTGACTTTAAACATAAATTGGAAATGCAACTTGCTTGAAAGTCCTTTGTGAGGAACAGCGTTTCATCAGGCACGGAGCAACAGCGCCCTTCCAGAGCTTGCAAGAGGCCGCCTTTCGTTCAGATTTAAATGTACCGTGGACAGTGACGCCACCAGCGAGAAGTCCCTGCCTCCGCGTCTGTGCTTCTGCTCTGTGAACCTTCAGTGTGGATGTGTGACAGTAAATTATTTCCAGACCGGATATTTGAATCTGATCTTTTACGCCAGACGAGAATGTGGGCCTGCCTCGTGGTCGCTTCTTTTGAGAGACAGTTTAGAAAAGTAAGTCTTGTGTCTATTCTACTCGTAAGCAGATTCCCACTGCTCCCTTTCTTCCAGGCGTTGGCACACCTCCACCTGATAGAGTACGTCGGGGAGCAGACTGCTTTGCTAATAAAGGTACACTCACTGCTCTAATAGAATTTCCAACCACTATTGTTTGATTTTTGTGAAAAAAAATTCATCAAGAATAAGTCATGCTAATTATGTAAAAAGCCCAGCAGGGAACCTATTTTATCCTGGTTAGTCTGGAGATGAGGGGAACTTTCCCAAAAACCATGTAATTATAGATGCCTATTATTTTTCTGATCACCTTCGATAGAGCCCAAGAATGAGGGCGGAGGTGTTGAGTGAGTGCCGCAAAAGGCCCAGTCCTGGGGTTAGGTGGGACGATGGCTCGCTGCCGCACTGTGGCCACCGTGGCCACCGGCCTGGGTGTGGAGGAGGGGCACTGCCCTGCCTGCCTCTGGCCTGGGAATTTTCCTCTCAGTTGCTTGTAGAGACCCAACCGCAGCTCCTGGGCTGGTTGTGTGGCTCTGCCCTGCGCTTGTGCGCCCTGGTCCTGCTGTGTGGCCGAGGAAGGGATCCCTCTTCCTCAGTGCCTGCTGAGTCTCGCCTGCCACAGAGCCGCACCCTCAGGTGGGAGGGCTGACAAGAGCTGCTGGTGTGCAGCATGACCACTATCTCCTCCCTCCAGATGGTCCCAGAGGACCGGCGCCTGGCCGCGGCCATTGTCCTGGTGATGTGGGTCTCAGCCTTGGCATCGTCCTTGATCGACAACATCCCGTTCACTGCCACCATGGTGAGTTGCGTACTTCCGTGAGCCTGAGGGCTCCACTCCTGCCGGCGCGCAGCCCGGGCTTGCCCTTCCTTCTGTGGAAGCAGAGCGTGAAACATGCTCACTCACCGCCATCTGTGAATCAGAGGGCGACAGGACACAGCCTAGGGCAGCTGGGCAGGAGCAGTGAACAGGAAGCTGGACGCAGGTCGGTCAGCGCTGCAGCCAGCACGGTGCTTGTCCTTGGTGACTGGCTGCTCTGGGGTCAGCCCTGCTCAGGACCACGCCTCCTCTATCATATGGGAAGTGAGCAGTGTAAATCATTTAAAAAGCAAAATAAAATAAAAAGGTAATACGAGATAGGGAGATAGATCCTCTGCGATGGGAAGAGGACCCGGAGCGGGAGGACCCGGAGGAGAGGACAAGGGGCAGAAAAAAAGCTGAGCCAAGATGCGCTCTGCGCTTCTGGGATGCCATGGTGGATGGGCTTATTACGTTCTGTACAGCAAACATGCGGGAATATAGTAAATGTAAAGAGGCAAAAAATTGGTTCTGCACTTGACAAAGAAATATTTGAGACATCAAAAGATAGGGATTTTAGCTTTATTTCCTATGAGCGCAGAAGCCACTCCAGCTGGCTGGGCAGCTTCTGGCTTGCCCAGGGCAGGCTGACTGTCCTTGGTGACTGGCTGCTCTGGGGTCAGCCCTGCTCAGGAGCAGGCCTCCTCTATCATATGGGAAGTGAGCAGTGTGCACCGGGGCACACTGGCCGTGCCCATGGTGGGCTTCTCCTCAGGCTGGCTACTGCTGCCCCCCATCACTGTCTCCACTGGCCTGGGTGGGGGCAGGGACTGGCTGCGAACCTCAGGGACACAAAGTGAAGGTGGGAGCAGGGTGCCAGACCTCGGCTCCTTTACAAATGCTTCGGGGCACTGGGCACAGGGTCAGTAGTGTGGAGTACACTCATGCAGGGGCCTGGGGGGGCTATCCTATCTCTCCTGTGAGTGGAGAGGCAGTTCTCAAGCTACCCCATCATCCTGAGTCATGTGGGGGACAAGGGACCCCTAAGAGGTGTAGTGCTGGCAGTGGGTCAAGGGTGGCCTAGGCGTGCGGCAGCTTCTGCAGCCAGGACCTGGGGATCTGTGGTGAGCCGACCTGAACTCACACTGTCTGCCCAGTTTCACCCCTAGGTGCTGCCCCTGGTTCTGCCAGAGCCCGCTTTCAGGAAGCCTGATTTGCCTTGTGGCTGTTCTCATCTGTTTGTGGCGTCCTTAGAAGGAGACACGTGGCTGGCCACGTGCCCAGTGTTGGGAGAAACACCGTAGAGAACAGTGTTTAGAGACAGTCACCTTTTGTAGAAGAGGCAGGAATATGAATATAAAAATATCTTTTGAAATAAATGATTGAAGGGTAACGTAAAGCCATTGTTTTCTACAGTGCCTTCCTAAACCCTTCAGGCAGGGATGGGTACATTCAATCTTAAAAGTGAGTCTGAATTCTACATTCTCTACAAGAAATACACTAAATATAAAACCAAGCCGAGAGAAGGATGGGTGAGGGGCTGGCCTACGACACTAGGCATAGGAGCGTTTCTGCGACTCTAAAAATGATGAACAAGATAAATCGCAAGAGAAAGAGCACTTAAGAAAGGGCTTCTGTTCCGATAAGACGGCTGATTCGCCATGCAGACTTGATCTGAGCTACATATATGCCTCCTGATAGCTCCTAGTATACCGAAAAGTCTAAAGGATGGCGCCAGCGAGATAGCTCTGCAGCTTAAGCGCCTGATTAGGTGAGCTCAGGGACCCGGGTTTGATCCCCGGCATCACGTGCCATGCTGGCCCTGGCCCTGGGCACACCGAGCCGGCCACCAAGACCCGGCGTGGGGGTGCATGCCTATAATCCCGGTGCTGGGGATGCTGTAAACAGGGGGATCACTCCGAGTCCGAGCTGCGTAGTGAGACCTGTACCGAGTGCACAGCCTCCTGGTCAGTGGGCGGAGCCTCTCCGCTGACTTTCCGAGCAGCTCTGGAGCTACCTGTCCAGAGACCCCTGTGCTCTCCAAGGCTTCCCACGGAAAATGCAACAGTGCTGCAGGGCCTACCGTGGCCAGGTGCAGCCACTGCCTGAGCCTTGCCTTGTCCACACTGGAAGGACAGTCAGGAACCTCAGAGCCCCTGTGTGTCCCTAATGATGGGTCCTCTCTGTGTCAGTCAGCTCCAAAGTTCTGTTAAAGAAGTGTTCCGTCTGCATCAGCCGAGAAGCCCGAGGAGAGAATCTCACGCGGTGAGGAAGGGGCGGTGCCAAAGCACGCGAGCGAGCGGCAGTGAGCAGGGCGGAGACAGATGCCCTAGCCGCTGAGGGGCTGGAACTGCAGGACACGGGAAGCGAAGAGCCCAGGAGGGCCTGCCAGAGGTCCCACGTGGAGCACTGTAGAGCTCGCAGTCCAGTTAGGTGTGAAGTATGGAGCGTCTTGCAATCCTGCAGTGAGGGAGACAAAATCATCTATAAAGACCATGTCCTGGAGGCCGGAGGCTGCGCTGTTGGACAAGAAGAGAAGTAAGAACTTCAAGGACCGGAAAAGAAGAAATGAAAGCTTTTACTGCTTACACAGAACGTGAATCTGGATTCTTAGAAAATTCAAAAGAATACATTTATTAGCTATTATAATTAATCAATTTACCAGGGAACCTAGACTTAAAAGTTAGTTCAAAAATCAGTTGTATTTCTATTTAGGAGTGACACACTAATAGAAAATGAAGTTTTGGCATAACTGCAGGTTACAGCGGCATCTGAGAACGAGTCCCAGGCCCTGGCTCGGCTGTGTGGTACCTCCCCGGACTCCAGGGCCTGGCTCCCAAGGCAAGGTCAGCTCATGCACATCCCCCACTGACCACGAAGCCCCTGCCACGCCTGGGGCATCCCACGCAGAGCCGTAGGGCCAGGCTCATCACGCACTCACTCACTTTTTCTTCTGCCTCAGGCGCTCGCAGGTGAAAGGCCTGGCCCTCTAGTCGCGCTTCAAGGTTTTCCAACCCAGATCCCTCTGGGACTGACTTAGTGTTGGAAATGTAGGTTGTTCAATTTTAAAAAATAAGACACTTTTCACATTTTCATTCCCCAAATTTTAACAGCTATTTATGGCTTAACTTTAAAATATAAATCAAGGAACCAGAGAATACTGCAGCAAATGGGGTCGCCCTCCCTTCTCTGCAGGGGCATCTTCCAAGCCCATCACGAGGGCCTGCAGCCCCAGGGACTACCGAGCAATATGTGATTATACTGTGTGCCTTCTTACAAATACGCAGCTAAGGTAAAATTTAATTTATACACTGGTTCTATAAGAGATTACCAACAATAACTGATAATAAGATGGAACACTCATAACAGTGTAAAAGTTATTTAAAATGTGAATTGTTTATTTCTAGTGTTTTCCATTGTGTGTTTTTGGATCATGGTTGGTGTTGGGTAATGAAGCTGTGCAGAACAAACCTACAGTAAGAGGGAACCAGTTGGCTTCTATGCCTTTACCACTCAGCGTGAGGGAATATGCATCTTTTATCCGGTTTTGTTCAAGGTTTCTTGTTTGTTAAGAAATGAGCGGGTAGACTCAGGTGTCTCTTGGAGACCCTAATTTCAGCCGTGTGTGCTCAGAAGCTGTTGTCAACAGGCTCTGATGTTCAGGGGCTGGTTTTGCTCTAGCCGCGTGATTTGAAAATCTGCATGTCAACCTATGTGTATTTCTGCCTTGGTCGCTCAGTGTTCCATGTCCCTTCAGGCTGACACAGGGCCTTCCCTCAGCCCTTACAGAGTGACAGATGTGACTCCAAGCTGGGGAGGTCCTTCTCGCAGGAGAGGGGAAAATGCAAACAGCCCTGCAGGCCAGCAGGAGCGACAGGGGACAGCACGGTTTGCTTTTGCTTTTGTATTGCTTCATTTCTTAAAAATAAAACAAATAGCTTGAAGAGAGAGAGAATAGGATATTCCAG
Source organism: Tympanoctomys barrerae (assembly GCA_002564285.1). NCBI lineage: Eukaryota > Metazoa > Chordata > Mammalia > Rodentia > Octodontidae > Tympanoctomys > Tympanoctomys barrerae. Next base: position 17,497 of record NDGN011467493.1, read on the forward strand.
TGTCCCCAGGTATATGGCACGTGACAGCGTGCGGCACACACCCACGCGCCCACACACTGCAGTCACGGCTTCAGGCTGACGCACTGCCTGTAGGTAACTGGTTCTGGTGGGGCAGGTTGTTCCATAAGTTGCTCTAGTTCTTGCGCCCGGTACATTTTTCCATCATTTTCTTTGTGTTAGACGTTCAAGGCTTGTCTCCTATGTCCTTTTCTTCATGTTGCAGAGGGTCTCCATCTCTGTCCAGAACCTCTGCCTGCTTTATCTTGTTGCCAACTCTTTATTTTCAGTCTTTAAATGCTTTTTTAAAGGAATAGTTTCAGCTGCGTGTTTTATAGCAACATGTGAGTAGCTTCTTAAGACTCGCAGCAGATAATCTGAGCAGGTGATGATTTCGTTCCTATTGTTTTGGTGGAGACCATTGTGTCCACAATGTGCAAGGCAGTGTCAGCATTTTAGTCTGGAAGGAAACATGATGGGCTAGTGCAAAGCCAGTAAGCACCCCCAGGAGACAAGGCGTGGAGAACACTGACTACGGGCACGGAGAAGGCAGCACTGCGCGTCTCCTGAGCAGCGTCTCCTCTCCAGCGCAGAAGGCCAGGGCTGCCGGCCACCCTGGACCCGTCATCATGACGTCCAGAGGCGGGGCATCACTGGGCATGCTCAGTGTGAGCTCACCATTCCCTGTGCACGTCCTCAAGCGTGGCTGTGGGAGTGCTTCCTGGTGGGGCCTGCAGCATTCCGATGCGGTTGTAATGAGCAGCTTTCACTCTCGGTCCCTTAGGAGAGCAGCTCTGTGGTTTGGGCAGGCGTCTGTGGAGGGCCTTAGCTAAAAAACAGAAACAACCTGAATGGATGGTCAGTCTTTTTAAGGGATTGCAGCCTCTTTCCTTTCAAGTGCAGGCAAAAGTTCCTGCCTGTTGGCTGACCAGTCAACAGAGCCCCTCTTGGTTTAAGGAGCAAAGGCACTTGCCTGGGGACAGTGGTATTTCTAGGAGTTCTTGAGAATTCCTCTTGGGCATAATGAGAGTGGGGCAAGGCTGCCTCCTGGGCCCTGGGTTCCTGCCCAGGCCTCTGGAGTGCCGTGTCTGATGGGAGGAGCCCAAAGTCTCTGCTGCAAAGGAGGAAAAGGGCATTTCTAGCTTCTGTCTTGGGGCCAGGAATCGTAAAGGAGAGTTTGCAAAACGCAGGAGAAGCCTCTGGGTCTCCTTCTCTGAGCTTAAATGCTTCTCCTCGAGGCGGGGTTTGACTTGTCCTCTGGGCTCATGGTGCTTTGCTGACACCTCCACCTAGTTATTCCCCAATCACATAGCTGAGAATATTCAGCGATGTTCTGGGAACTCCCTCCACTCACATTCATGTCCTCGCTGCCAGCCTGCTGCCTGGCGCAAAGAAGTTACCTAGCCTGTACTCACAGGGGGATAAAGAGCAGACTGGCTGCGAGGTTGATTGCCTAAAGTAACTTTCTGTGTACACTGTCAGCCTGCCATGCGCCAGCCACCGTGACACAGGGCAGCTGGTCCCCCTGGGACTCCACCTGTCCCTTGGAGCTGCAGAGCCTCTCACTGCCCATCCTCCCTGCTGGGCCTCACCATCGAGACAGCCTGCAGCTCAGCGGATGGGGGCGGGGTGTCTCTTGGCATATACTGCTCTTGACTGTCTCCCTGTGTCCTGGTGCCTTAGTGGCTCTTCGCTCATTGCTGAGACAGAATGCCCAGTGCCTACCGTTAAGAGAGGAAGGGTCACTTAGGGTTTGTGGAGGCTTCAGCTCGTCATCGGCTGGTCACAGGGCAGCGTGGATTTGCAGAGGACGATAGCACATGAGGCCAAAGTCAACAGCCAACCTTGGCAGTGCGTTTCTGCCCCTTCAGCACCCCATCTAGGCTGCTGGGATTAGGGGGTGCCGACCCAGGCCGCGAGCTGATCGTGCAGCCCTAATGCCTGCACCGCACACTCCAGATGCAGCCACCTCTGGACAGCCCTATGACTGCACGAGGCTGTGGGAGGACACTTTGACGCCAACCAGCCCACCCAGGCAGCAGCCTTGCAGCAGGCAAGCCTGTGCGTCCCAGCAGGAGGTGCCCCTGTCTGGAGCCTCCTTTCTCTTCCCGGCTGCTGGGCCGGGTAGGCACTGTTGCTGGGAGGTGCCCAGGAGCAGCTGGGCAGCGCTGGGTCTGTGAGTGATCTCAGGGACAGCTGAGTGCACTGCTTGGGCCTGGCACTTGGGGAGCACCAGGAAGAGCATGAGTACCTCGAGACTGTTGATGTTGGGATAGCCGGCACCCGAAGGTACGTTCCTCCCCCTGGAGCGTGACCGCCTGAGTCTGTGTCCCTGGATTCTAACTGTTCTTCCTGTCCCCTTCCTCACTGTCTCCTCACCCACAGATGTAGAAAGTCCTCCCAGCCCAGTCCCTACCCCATCAGGCGAGGTGACACCTCACGGTGAAGTCAAACATATCGTGACATCCTGCACTGATTCTGCCTGCTGATAGATGCAGTACATAGATGAGTCCTTGGGTCTCTGCCTGCAGAGTCGTGTGTGTGTGTGTGTGTGTGTGTCCATGTCCCCCGTGCCTCTGCTGGAGTCGAAAGAAGTGCACTGCTGTATCCTCGCCACCCCAGCCGTGTGGCCTGGGCTGGCTCGTGTGGGTCTGCAGGGGTCAGGTCACTGGAGCGTGATTTCTCGGCTTGTCTCTGTGGCCAGCTCCATCCAGCATCCTGAGGATCTACATGCTTGGGAAGCCTGTTCAGGGCTCAGTGGGGGGAAAGGACTAAAGGACATGTTGCAGGAGGACGGCTCTCAGAAGCATGGCGACTCAGGCTCCTACTGTCACGGCTACCTGTGTTCTGCCTGTGACAGTGCAGCTCTGACCAAAGCTGGGTGTCCACAGAGATTTGATCCTGTGTGGCTGCACTGTCCTTTCACTGTGAACGGAACTGGAAGGGGCAGTGGCTCTTGCCAGTACAGGCTGGCAGATAGGACATCTGGGGAGAGCTGTGGAGGCGGGCCAGAGCTTGCTAAGGACAGCAGCAGGCCTGGGAGGGCGGCTTCCCTAGAAAGACCTGCAGGTTCTCTGCCTTTGTCCCAGGCTGTGCATTTCAAGAGACAAAGTGAAGCTGTGCTGCCCTTGGGGGTAACACCCTTCCAAAGCATGCTGCTGGTTTGCGGTGGTTTCTCCTACATTTGTGTTGCTGCTCTGCTGTCAGCAGCAGCCAGAAGCGCAGGCTTGTCACATTCCCTTCTTTCGGCAGCCAAGGCAGGGTGCCAAGCAATTCAGGGCCTGCCAAAGCCTTCCTCCATTCTGGTAGGGTCGCTACGGAAGCTCTACCTTGTTACCACATCCAGAGTAGAAAGAATTAGATCACAGATGGGGATGTCTCTTCTAGTTGGCTGGATGGGGCTTTGGGGAACCATCTAACCAGAGCAAAGCCAGGTCGTGGGGGGACCTCTGGGATTTGGGGAAAGGAGATTTCCTGTTTTAGGTCTTCCTTGTTTCCCTGCCCTCGGCCCTTCCCTTCATGTGGACCTTAGTTATCTCTAGCAGTGACAGCTCAGGTAATACTTAACACTGCTACATCAACTTGATGTCAATGCTTCATTCTGTTTGGTCCAGTCAGAGCAGACGGGGAGATGGCAGCAGGCAGTTTGCAGCCCCCGTCTGCCCTGCACGTGCATGGCTGTCACTTGGGGCAGCAGGAGGCCAAGGGGCTAAGAGGGTGAGGGGGCGGGCTCTTGCGGCATGGCTCTCCATGCTTGGCCGTTCAGTGCATATTTCTATCACCCTGCCCACCCTCTGCCTTCTCAGCCTGACTCAGGTGACGAGGAGCTGCGGGCCTGCATCTGTGGCTGTGCCTCTTGCATCTGCTGCATTGCCCCAAGCCCGCTCTGGGAACCCCAAGTACACTGTTAAATCTCTGGCAAAATTCTCTGGCAGGCTTTCTTCATTGACATTTGATCTTTCCACCCTCCTTGGCTTAAATAGAAAGGGCTCTCGGGCAGTCTCCAAGTTGAAATGTTACTATTCTTATCTTGGTTTTGGATTCAAAGAATGATGATTTATGCACATAATTTTGTGAGCTTCCTTTGACGGGCTCCGAGGACACCCACCACTATCTGTGTTGTTGTTCAACTTCTGTGTGGAAGTCATCTCTTCAAGGCTGCCCTGCATCTCCTGTTTCTCTCTAGGCTCTACCAGGAGGCATTAGGAAAAGTGTTGCTGGTGGCTGTGATCCCTGGCAGAAAAACTCAGCATTTAATTTTAGCACTTGCATTTTATTCGATGTCATTTTGAGTTCATCCTATCTCATTCAGGTACAGAATAATACAGAAGGCTGCACCAGGGCCAGTGGGTTTGCTTTGGGCAGACAGCGTGAGCAACAGCAGGAGTGTGAAGCCCAGGCTCTGCAGGGATCCCTCGGGCCCCAGTCTGACTGTGCCATGGTGTGGGCGGCAGAGGCGCCAGAGACGGGGCAGCTGCCGTTTCCTGCATCAGCCCAGTGCTGGCCCCGAGGCAGTGCACTGGATGTGACCAACTGTGTGGGTCACAGGTCTGTGCCAGGGTGGTGCCCGAGCTGCCCTCTCAGTGCCCAGGGGTGAGGTTCTTCCACTCTCTGTCCCACGGACAAGCCATCGGCCAGCAGGCTCCTGGCTCCATGATTCCACACACACAGGTGGCACATTTGGGGGACCAACAGCCTGGGCGAAGAGTAATCATGGCACGTCCCACAGATGCAGGACAGCAAATGCCCCCTATGGAGGCGCTCGGGGAGGTTCCGGAGCAGCGCATCTTGAGCACTGATCTCTTAGATGCCTTTCACCGCCACCGCAGGCCTTGTTGGTTAAGATAATGTGAAATTCGCCTCTGTCAGGCAGGCGTGGCTGACACTCCCGTGACTCACTAGCTTCCTGCGTGCCAGCAGATGGTGTCTGCTGTCCTCTTGTGAGTGTCCTGGGCTTGGGGTGCCTGGCGCGGCAGAGCTGCGAAGAGCTTAGCCCAGGTCTGTGCTCCTGGGCCGCTGTGCGTCCTCGTGTCCTCCTCTGTTGGTGGAAGGGATACCAGACTCACACGAAAGATGTCTGAGAAGTAACTAAAATGGGGTGTGTGGACAGACTTCGGAAATGCTGGTTGGATTGTTGTAGACCCAGACGCTGCTGCAGGCTCTCGTGACTTGGCCCATTGAAGACCTGCAGCAGCCGGGGAGGGGTCAGCTGCAGCTGCGGGGGCTGCTGGTCGAGGAGGCGGGGAGGCACAGTTTGTGTGCACGCCACAGGTCACGTTGCTTCCCTTCCACGCGTGCTGTGGTCCTCGCAGTCTGACTGCCGGGAAAGCGCCCTGGCGGTGGTGCATCAGCGCTGCGGCTCTTGTGAGTTTCTTGAGACACAGCAACATCCTTTGCCCGCAGACTCCTGTGCTGCTGAGCCTGAGCCGAGACCCTGGGGTCAGCCTGCCGGCCACGCCACTCGTGTACGCCCTGGCCCTCGGCGCCTGCCTGGGAGGTAAGGGGGCTGCCTGTGGGAGGGGTGGGCGCCGCCTAAGCCCAGAGAGAGGCTCGTGCACACAAACTGAGAGAAGATGAAGCAGCACCCATCGGGTCTTCACACCCTCAGCTTTGGGCCGCTCCACAGCGCCTCAGTTCCCCTGTGGGGACGGTCACGTCTCACTCTGCGGAGCTACTGCCAACACCCCAAGCTTGTGGCCAAGGACCTTCAGGACTGATGTCGCAAAGCTACAGTGTCCGTGCCTGAACTCACGTGAACTGCGCTGAAGGACCAGAGTGTCCTCAGCTGCAGCCCTCCCCGCTCCGCTCCCCTCCCCGGCCCTCCCCCTCTCATGTGGTAAGACTGAAGTGATGGGCAGGGTAAGCCTTTTTTTTTTTTTGGCGGAGCCAGGGATTGAACTCAGGCCCTTGTGCTTGCCAAGGAAGCGCTTATTCCACTGAGCCATCTCCCCAGCCCCAAAATGGCAAAAGGACTTTTTTTTGCCCCCCCTCCCAGGATGCCTTCAGGGCAGGTCTGGTTTGGCTTGAGGACGAGGGGATGGGACCACAGCATCCTGAGCCTGACTGCTTTGTTTCAGCAGGCTCTTAAACACCTTGAGCTAATGGGCAGGCCCCCAAGGTAAGCCTTAAGATGCCAAAGAGAAGTGAAAATGTGTTAGGTTGGTTTGAGGGGCTGCACTTTGAAGAAACTGCAAATGGATTACAAATGCCGGATGAAAACAACCTCTGGTGACCATGCTTGAGGCTTCGGATGGGGCTGTCCTGAGGGCACAGAGGCAGGGTCCTTCTCACTGAGGAGGCCCTGTGGAGGCCCAATCACCTTTTGGGGTATAGCAGGATTACAGAGCATCTTAGATACACATAGCGGGTAGATTTTAAATTTTCTTCTTGGATCAGACACTCTTAGATAATCCAGCTTTCTTAGTTCTCTGCCTATTAGATCAACAACTTTCTGGTTAGTTTATCTCCTGGTTTGTGAAGCAGGATTCATGTCATTCAGTGAGGTTTCAGGAGACAGCTAATTCACCACTTCACGATGAAGCCTGAAGTTCTTCAGGAGTACAGAGGGCGCAAATGTGGAAATAGTCCAGGAAAGAGCAGTATGAACAGCTGCTTCTACCAGTGCTGGAGAAGGCAGCGGATCACCAGGTCAGGATGCACGCCGCTGAACTGTGTTTACTCCTCCTCACTGAGTGTCCGCTGCGTGACACTGGGCCAGCTTTGATTCAGTCATCAGCCCACTCTCTAATGTGGCAGGTGGTCCCTAAGCCAAGGGACACAGATGGCTACATCTGATGTTGGGATGCCAGGACAGGCTGCAGGAAGAGCCAGGAAGGGTTCTCCTCCCCAAAGGGGTGTTCTGACGAGAGTCCCAAGAGACAAGAGGCCAGGAGCCTGACTCTGGTTCACCCCAAATATGTCAGTTGACTGTGAAGGGGGCCTTGCGGACAGACACTGACGGCGACTCCCTGTAGACCAGTGACCTGCAGGGGGGCCCGGCACTTAGCCCTGGTACAGCCAGGAAGCAGCGTGCGTAGTGCGCATTATGACCGCGGGTCCTCTCAGCCTCGTAGCACTGGCTCCTGCATGGAGCTGCCCTCTTGTGCTGGGTGTTCACAGTGCAGCAGTTCTGTGGAGACCCCTCTCCTTCGGCCAGGGTAGACCTGTTAAGCAACTCTTCAGACAGATGTTTCACTTGACGTTAGCAGTGCTGTTTGCTCATTTGGAACAAACAAAAATTCTTTACTAGTTTGACCCTGACCCTGATACTTTTTGGTTGATTTTTTTTTTAAAGCTAAGGCAGTTCAAGCAAATCCTTTTAAATATTCTCTCTCTCTCTCTCTCTCTCTCTCTCTCTCTCT
>NDGN011467494.1:0-12017 GCA_002564285.1 Tympanoctomys barrerae
ACTCAGGCCCTTGCGCTTGCCAGGGAAGCGCTTATTCCACTGAGCCATCTCCCCAGCCCTCTGTGTCTCTCATTTTTAACTTATCAGTTGCTTATGTATGTTACATTATGTTCTCTGAACATGGTATGCAGTGGTTAAATAATGTACATAGTTTTTGGTTAAAGTTGCACAGTTTTTTTTTTTATAGTATTGTAAGAGAAGTGGATGTATAATTTTATATTCTGTCTGTTAGTCATTACTGGGACAAATTGCCTGACATACACAGCTTAAAGAATGAAAGATTTATTTTGGCTCAGTTTGGGGTGTAAACCCATGCTCAGCTGGATCCAGGGCAAAACATCGTGATGGGAGGGCATAGCAGAGGAAAGCTGCTAATTTCATCATAGCCCAGAAACAGAGTAAGAAGGAACCCTCTGGCCCAAGGACAAAATACCTGTTGTAGCTGCACCCCCCAAGCGGCCTACCTCTTCTAGTAGGCCCCCGATCCCAGTAGGCCAATTGAGTGATGACCTCTCTGTAGATTCATCCATTAACATTTTCATTGTCCAGTCATCTGTTGAAGCCCCACTTCAGAACATTGACAGACACTTCCTATTTAAACCATGATTATGCTTTTTAAATATAACCATACAGTGAACTCTTCTCATCATTACAGCAGCTGAAAAATAGAAGCTAATATTTAATTAACACCTCTGTATTGGGAATCCTTCCCACAGTGAAGACCCCTGCAGTGAGTACCCAATCTCCTGCCCAGAGTATGGTACATGATGGGAAAGGAAGGAAAGAGCAAGAGACAAAGTGGACTGTCGGTTGCTGTCTAGAAAAAAAGGTCCTGAATCTACAGCTATCTAGCATTTTATTAGTCAGGGGAGGGAGTAGGGTGCTCTTCTTGTTACATTGCTGAAGCAGTAGTAGAATGGGCAAGTTTAATATCCTAAAAGAAACAAACCAAGATCCATCTCCACACTTGGGTGCTCTTGACCTAGTCTCTTGACTTAGAGGAAACAGGATTTCAGAATTCCACAACTAGCTCACAAGGCAGGCAGGTTAAAGAGAGTCTAGGACAGATACTGTGTCAATTTATAACTCATGGTCCCTAAGGCCTCTGTACCATCTTGCATGTATCAATTCACTGCTGTGTAAGTACAGTAACCAAAACATGTGAATAACCCCTATAACCATTTGAACTATATGCAAACCAGTCTTACTGTCAAAACGGAGATTTGGTTATCTGAGGAGTCAGCAGTACATAATTCTTTACATGTGTGACCTGAAATTGCTCACTGTCCTCTTTAATCTGTACAGCTACTGGCCACTGCTGCAATCTGGGTTCATTGGGGTTCTGCATTTCCAGTCATCTATGGTCTTTCCCATTACACTGCCTGTGCTCTTGAAGAAGAGCTGGAGATCTTGTGTTCACTGTGTGCATGCAACAATCTGGGAGAAATCTTACCCATGGCTATCTCCTGATGTGGTGGAATGGTGGTGGTTGGCCTTGGAGTTTGTTGAGCTGTCCCTTGCCCTCATAGCCAAAGCTTATTTTATTTATTAAGTGTAAGAAAATTTATTGGGGAATTGAAGTAACTCCTGAGAAAGGAGGAGTCCTAGATGGGTTGCCCTTTTACCCACTTATTTGAGAAAGTTTTAGAGAAAGATCATGAGATGGGTACAACATGGTTCAAAATTATAGTTAACCACTAAGATTACAAGTGTAGCCTTGTGGCTAATATTGATCCAGTAATAGCAAGTGCAAATGGATGACATCATTAGCTTTAGTTGATAATCTATAGTCATAGTGTTATTCCTAGTTTAAAGTTTAGTAGTCTTAGTGGCCCACTCCTAATGAAATAATGGTTTATTTATATGGGAAATCTCAAAAGGGAGGCACCATCTCAAGCTTCCATTTATTCCTTAGGGAAATATATAAATTTGGTCATTGTGACTAATAATTTTCAGATGTGCCTCTGAATATACTTGTTTATAATATACTTTAAAAATGATTAACCTCTAGTCTCTTATTATTGGAGTAACATTATCAGGACTGTACAGTACTTAGGAACCTTTTAGTGTTACAATGTAATTGCATAACAATGACAGAATCATAAGCCTGACAAGGTATGCACATCATTTAGCTCACTGTCTGATGCTGACTTGATAAGTACCTCTTAGCACAAGTAGCAGGAACACAAGAGAAAGGCAGGTATCTGAGTTGAGAAGAAAGGTTATCACCATAAGCAACTCTCGCTTTGTATCATAGATGACCAGGGCCGGTGAGATATCTCAGCAGACTTAAGTGCCTGCTTAGGTAAGCACAGGAACCAGGGTTCCATCCCTGGCATCACACAGTGTGCCGGTCCCACCCTCAGGCATGCTGAGCCAGCTGAGACTGGGTGTGGTGGCGCATTCCTGTAATCCCAGTTCTGAGGAGGCTGAAAGCAGGAAGATCACTAAAAGTCCGAGCTGCATAATATCAAATACATTAAAAAAAAAAAAAGAACAATGATATCATAGAACGCATGTATACCTAGAAGGCATGAATACATTTAGTACATCGTGAAATTAGCAAAAATGAATGTCACAGCTATATGGAAATTTTCGTCTCAATTTCATACCGAGTATCTTTTAATTGGAAAACCTTAAACTTTTGATGATGACCATTGTAAACATATTACAGTACTATTGTGTGTCTTGCATAAGGTGATGTAAATTATTGGGGTCTGCTGAGATTAGGGAGCTAAAAGAGGTACTTTTGCAGGTGAGGTCCCCCGGCATGTGGAACCAACACCAGCAAGCAGCAAGCATTTTTGTTGTCCAGCTCATATATATGAGTTGTTATCAAGTTTATATTCTTGTGTACTTTCGTAACTGTGTAGTACACGTTTGGTTGTTGTTATGGTTTGTGTCTAGCTGTCCCCCCCAAGGCCTCATATAGTCATGGGGTAGGGACTTCTTAGAGTTTGATTTTAACTCATGATCCACTGAGATTATGGGTTTTAGTACTGCTGGGATTATGGGTGTAAGTACTTCCCCCAGACTGGAGCAGAGAGCCTGAATGCAATTTAAGAGAAACAGACTTTCTCTCTATTGCCTTTGTTGCCATGACTCCTCCCCATTTTGCTCTTACTCTTTGCTGCTGCTATGAAAGGTTGCTGTCTGCCATGTCCCACTCTGCCTTGGAGCCAGCTGAGTATGGACTGAAACCTCCAGTAACCCTTCCTTCATTTTGTGTGTTGGGTAATTGTCCCAGCAACAAGAGAAGAGCAACCGAGAGAGCTGCCTATGCTAAGTCATGCTTATGTAAGTGTACCCCACTGTGCTCCTGCACTAGATAGCAAGGTCATATCCTTATGCTTCTCAGATACGCTGGCCCTTGAGTCAATCTGTGGCTCCCCACAAGTTTCCATTAGTGAATAAAGTGTAGAATAGATGTTTCCAAGCAACTGCTCCTTTACTGTCCAAAGGGATTATTAACAGTTTCCCAAACTTGAGGGATTCCCATTTAATTATCTTAACAAATTTTTAGATGACCTATGAGTGAGACCAGTAAGACTCCCAATTTATTGGACACAGACAGCAGTAGGCATTGTACTTGTAAAAGCAGTTTTGACATCATTTTGATCAGGTGGCACCCTGGCTGGAAGCATGCCTTTAACTCAAATGACACTTATCTAAAAGACTAATGGATATAAATATTTTAAAAACCCAAAAAGAAAAAGAAGAAAAAATTATTGTGCTCAAACAAAACAGCTGTAGATGTTGCAGCTGGTCACAATTTGAACAGACACACTGCATACATAAGATAATTGTTAACAGACTAGAGTACACTCAGATGTATTTGGCCAAGTTGAATTACAGTACTACTTTTTAAAAATTTGTTGTTTTTATTAATTGATACAGGGTTTCACTATACAGCTCAGACTCATAGTGATCCTTCTATTTCAGCCTCCCCAGCACTGGGACTGCAGGTGTGTGCCAACATGCCTGGTTTCAGAGCCCAGCACAGTGCTCCCAGGATTCCAAGGCCAGCACAGCATGGAGAACTGGGAATTGAACTTGGGTCCTTGCACTTGCCAGGCAGGTGCTTAGACCACTGAGCTATCTTGCCAGCCCTGCAATACTTGTACAGTTGAAAAAGAGAAAAACTTGCAGGGGGCGGCAGTTTGTTTCTTAGCTGAGACCTGTCCTAGCAAAACTTTTGCAGGAGATATGGTTGGTTATGGTTTTCACTTGTTTCTGGCCCTATAATTATATCAAGACACATCTAAAGAGGGGTTCTATCTTACCAGCAGAGAGAAAAGTCCAAACCTGTAGCTCAACTGTTAATGGAGGTTTAAGAGAAGGCTCTAACATTGTCATCTCTGGTCACCCTGGAACAGACGATACCAGGCCATCACTGGGGAGTTAATCTCATACCTCAGGAGTGCAAGAGGGGCTGATGAATGAGTAAATTCTCTCCTGATTACCTAGTTCAGCTACTGGGGCTTAACTTCCCCTGAGGAGCCTTTGGGTTTGCACCAGGGAGTCACCCCAGCCTTGGTCTTTTTGTGACTTTCAGCTTTCACTGGTTTCATGCAACTAGAGATTTGTCTCCAGAAAGAAATCCAGCTGCCTGTATGACTTCAGTGGGTTTTAAGTAAAAGGTACTGAGGAACCTGTTCTCTGCTTTGAGAGTGGCAGCTGCTCTAAGAGTGTTTAACTAGCTGGCAGAGGAACTACTGTTTCTTAGAGCTCTATAAGGGACAGATGGAGTTTACATACATGTATATTTCCTGGATATAATTCACTGTATAGCATTTTACAAATTCACATTTTTGGTTAGTGTCAAAGTCTGCTAGAGGAGCCACAGTGTTAGCACAGTGTTACCTTTCCCCAGCGCCACTGTCTAAAATAAGACAAGACAACATCTTGTAATCATCAAACAAGTCAAGCAAGGAATACAAGTAAACTGCAGTTAAGTCCAGCTAGTAAGTCTAAAGCAGGAATGCAGTATCCTGCCTACAAAAATAAAATGTGCCATCGAAGAAACATAATGTAATTTTCTCAATGTAAGTATATCATTTCACAGAAAACAAGACATAAAAAGCCAAGCATAAAAACCATGGCATAAATAACTGGCAAACAAGAATGATAATTTCTCATTGTCAGAATCCCTGAAACAAAAGCATGCTCTCATAGTTATCTTGGTGGGACCGCCAAAGTGATATAGTGGAAAAATATGTAACTTCTAGCCTATTAGATCAAAGATAGGCCAAGTTCATGTTCCCTGAAGTAGAAAAATGAATTCTAAGAAACAGTGGAGGTTAAGACTGGGAAAGTTTACTGGGGGATGGAAATAGCTCCTAAGAGATAGGAAGGGTGCCAGGTGGTGGGTGGCCCAGCCAAAGTTTAAATGAGGGGCCCGGGGAGGTAACTCAGTGGAATAAGCACTTGCCTGGCAAATGCAAGGGCCTGAGTTCAATCCCCGGTTCCACTAAAAAAAAAAAAAGTTTACAGGAAGAGCATCCATGACTTGTGAAACCTTTGGATGTTTTGTCCTCTGTTGTGGGTCCCTGGAATAGTGCAAAGGAAAAAAAAGCTATGAACTCCTCTAATTTAATTTTGGGCAACAATTTAAATTGCTTTTTGTGATTTGCTTTTGAGTTTCTTGGAGGTGGCAGTAGATAGCAACAATGACTACTTTTGTTTCTAACTTCCTGCTTTTTTTCCTTCCTAGACCTTAGTTATATAGCAGGAGGCAGGCAAAGGAAGGAGAAAGAGGAGATGGGCAAGATGGGCCACACGCTACCCAATCATCTGCAAGGCTGGGGAACTATTATAGTGCAGTTGAACTTCTACTGTGAAGGCACAGCCCTCTCTGCCTATCAGATTGTGATGGTGGTTTTCTTCTTTTGAGTTGTAGTCTGGGTCACAGTGCTGTAGGTGTTACTTCATATTTCATGCTTACAGTGTCTCTGAAATGAGTCTTATTATTGACCCTGTTTCCCTAAGAGGAAAGTGAGGCTTAGTGAGTTTAACTGGCTTATACATAATCACAGTTAAGCTCTAAGTATCCCTTGCCTCAATAGCTTGTGTGCAGCTATTAATCATTGATAACTGCATTGACACTTAGAATAGATATTCCTGTTTCTTAAAAATTCTGTGTGTGTGTGTGTGTGTGTGTGTGCCACTGGCATATGCTTTTGAGTTCTTGAAGCCATTTTCTTTTTCTGGAGTAAGATGCAATCTCAGTGTTTGTTTGGATTTGCATTTCTCTAATGGGCAAAGATACTGAGCACTTTTTCATATACGTATTGGCTCTCTGTACTTCTTTTGAGAAATGGCTATTCATTTCAGTTGCTCATTTTTTTGATCGTGTCTTATTTTTTGTAGGGGTCTAATTGTTCAGATTTCTTTATGTATTCTAAGTGTTAGTCCTCTGATGAGTAGATGGCAGAATTTTTTTTTCCCAATTGCTTCTTTTTTCCTTTGCTGTGCAGAAGCTTTAAAATTTGATATGATCTCATTTGTTGATTCTTGATGGTGGTCCCCATGCAACTGATGTTCTGTTCAGGAAGCTCGTGCCTATACCTGTATCTTGAAGAATCAATATTATCTTCCAGCAGATTAAGTATTCTCTATTTTTATATCTATCTCTTCAATCCATTTTGATTTCATTTTAGTACATGCTGAAAGATATGGATCTAGAGTCAGTCAAGATCTGGCATGTGGATAGCCAGTTTTCCCAGCACCATTTATTAAAGAAGTTGTCTTTTCTCCAGCTTATGGTTTTAGCCCCTTTCCCAAAAACAAAACAAAACAAATAATGACTGAAAATGCCAGGACATTGTTTCTATATCCTCAGTTCTATTTTTTTGTGTGTGTGTGTGTGTGTGTGTATGTGTGCCAGTACCATGCTATTTTTATTATGATAGTTTTGTTGTATAACTTGAAATATGGGATTATGATACGTCCTGCTTTCCTCTTTTTAATCAGGATTGCTGTGGCTCTTGTGGGTCTATTCTGTTCTCATAAAAATTTTAGGATTTTTTTCCAGCTCTGTGAAGAGTGTTGTTGGTATTGCATTAAATCTGTACATCATTTTTGGTAATATGATTAATTTGACAATATTGGTCTGCCTACCTGTGAAAGGGGATATCCTTCCATTTCTGATGTCTACTTCACTCTTTTTTCAGAATACTGCAGTTTTGTTATAGAGGTCTTTCACTTCCTTGTTAGATGCCTAGATATTTGATTTAATTTTTTTTTTTTTTAAGCTACCATGAATGGGATTGTTTCCTGACTTCTTGTTTGGCTTGTTTATTTTTGGTGTACTGAAACACTTGAGTTTTGTGTGTTGCTTTTATGTCCTGCCACAGCTACGTTTATTAGTTCTGAGTGTTTCTGTGGAAGAGTTTAGATCCATGTAAAGGATGATGTTGTTGTCCAGTAAGGTAGTTTGACTTCTTCCTTCCTGTTCATATCCCTTTTCTTTTTCCTGATTGAGTTATTTATTTATTTAATTTTGTTTTTGTCTTTTTGAGACAGGGTTTTGCTGTGCAGTTCAAGCTGGCCTTGAACTTATTTGTAGCCCTGCCTAGCCTCAAACTCTTAGCAATCCTCCTGCTTCAGCCTCCTGAGTGCTGTATTATGGCATGCACCACCATGCTTGGCTGAGCTTTTTATTTCATATAAATGAAGTAAAGGTTAAAATGCTATCATGGCTATCGTTTTTCACTTGTAGTTCTGCTTATTACAAATTAATTGAGTGACGAATTCTTCATTATTTGGTTTTAACCTCTTGAACATAGTATGTCTGGGATCATACACTGAAGAACTGATAGTTTTTGAAAGTGATTTGTAGGTGGTGTATACCTTTACTGTTTAGAAGTGAAGAGGGGAAGAGTTGTTTTCAGAAAGTTAAAAATCAAGTGCTGAGCGATGATAATTTGTAGATGAGAAAGCACTTGGGACAGAGTTCTACAGTACATCACAGATTGCTGTAACTGATGAATGAGAAACTGACCCTTCCCACATGAAGGGATTTAAGCCCTAGGGGGCGCAGAGAAGCACTTTCAGGGGCACAGTGGGAAGGGCCTTCCTCTTCAGGTTTGTCCTGAGTGCCTGAAACTGCCTTTGTTCCTTCCACTTTACAGGTATGGAAACTGAAGCACAGATACACAGACATTCTGTGATTTGTCCAAGGTCACATAGCTGTTGAAAATTGGAGCTGAGATTTCCCTGTGCAAGCCTGAAGTTAGAGCCTTAACAGTGTGCCTCTTTAGTAAGTGGTCTGTCTTTAGGTGGCAATGTTATCTTTAAGCAAACAGCATTAATGCCTTTTCTTCTTTTCAAGTGGCATAGGGAGGTGGCATTGTTTACTCTTAACTACCTATTCATCCTCAGAAAGAAGTCCCTTCCCTGTTTGCTTAGGACAGTGACTATGCTGTATGAACAGTAAAAACTTTTCACCTTAGAAAATTTACTATCTGTGTACCTTTGGGGAGCAGAAATAAATTGAGGGTTCATAGAATGTAGAGCTTATTTACAGGCTTTATTTTCCTTTGGTTCCCCAGATTTACAGACATAGAGAGGGCACCGTGTGGGTTTTAAGGACCATTGGCAGCGGGAAAGGTAAGCAGCATGAGTCAGGGACCCCCCAGTAACTGCCGCCTGGGCGGGAGCCGCTGCCTGGGGAACGCAAGGCTGGCTGGGCTTCGTGGGCAGTGTGAGGCTCTTGCTCAAGAGCACTCTGTTCAGCCGATGTGAAGAGCAAAACAACTAAAAGCACATTTAAATACAAACACATAGGCTCCTTTAAAGAAACTTTTTAGTAGGTAGTTGTTGCTAATATATTTTCCTTGTCTTTTTTGTGGTGCTGAGGTTTGAACTTAGAGCCTTGTGTGTGCTTGGCAAGTCTTTACCATACAGGTTTATCTCAAGCATTTTAAAATAATATTTTTATTTTTCCTAATAATGTTTTATTTTGAGTTAAGGTGTAGCTAAGCTGCTCAGGCTGGCCCCAAACTTGCCATCCTCCTGCTTCAACCTCTTTAATAGCTGGAGTTATGGGCACGTACTACTGCCACACCCAACTCTAATATACAGTGTGCCAAAAACATGTATCCATCAGGAAAAGGAAAACTTGTATAAGCATTACAACACTGAATTCAATGACATATCATGAGATTAATGCAAATTATCTTCAGTCCTAGGACAAGAGGTGCTCAAAGTGGTGGCATTAGCGTGCAGACATTTATTAGTACACTGTATGCAGTTTTTGGCAGGCTCTGTATTTTCTGCCCTGTAATGCATCAGTGTCTATTGAATACCTATGAGGAGACCAGGCTTAGGCTAATGTTGATTGCTGCTTCTTCATCTACGCCGACATAATTTTTGTTTTGTTTTCATAGTGGCCTGTACTTCCAGAATACTGTTATTTTTGAAGAAATCTTTGTTATTAGAGTAGATATGGCCTTGGGATTCACTTGGTCTATCTTTAATTTGCACAAAAAAGTTCAGAATTATATTATCTCTTCTCTGCCTGATGCTTTTGAGACACCATTTGATGTAACTGTGTCCACTTTGTGACAGATCTTATCTGCAGTTTCGAGATGGAGACCTGCGGTGATCAGGCTTAGAGAGCTGCTTGTCAGTAGAGCTGAGCCGAGAGCCCAGGCCTCCTGACCTGTGCTCAGGTTTGCTGCTGCTGCTGCTGCTGCTGCTGCTGCTGCTCCTCAGACCCCCATAAACTTTTGACAGTTGTATATGTCACAGTTGGCTGACCTAACATTCACAAATGTCTGCATTTTCTGCTTTCAAAGGATAGATTAATCCCCGAGTGCTACATTTAAGCAAATCAACTGTCTTACTTAGCAATGAGACTTACCTTAGCAATGTCTGAAGCTGATGAGTAGTAGTATTTACTTCTTTACTAAAATAAATATGGGGCTTGAAGCCAGTATGTTTTCTTTTTTAAGTTTTTGTGATTAACATTGTGATAGATGTGCACTTTTTTTGTTTGTTTTTTATATTTTAGAGAAGGGCCTATGGGTGTTCAGGGTCTCACTACTAGATTGGATTTGTAGTGATCCACCTGTTTACAGCCTCCCAAGAGCTGGGATTACAGGCATATGCCATTATGCCCAGTCTCAATTGCTATCTCTGTGTGCCCTGGGGGCGGGGCCAGCATGACAGGCCTGGGGATCAAATCCCTGGCTTTAATCTGCTGAGCTATTTGGCCCTCTGCACTTGTTGATAGAGGCATTTCTTATAGTTTATAAAACTTAAAGTACTGGACCCAGAGTATTTTTAATTAATTTTGTGCTTACATCTCCTAATTTATATTTTACGAAGCAAATTTACAGTGTGCTGTAGTGCAGGAAAGGCATGGCTCACAAAGCTTTCTAGCATCCAGCATGCAGCACAGGGTACACCTGGGTACCTCCAGGAGGCTCGGACATGGAGTGAGGCAAGTATCGTGAAGGGAGAAGACAAAGGAGTGGCCAGGTGCTTTTCTCCTTGGCACTTGCTTCTTCTTGGAAAGAAAATACAGGCATTTGAATATGTGTGAAGAATTATTCCAGGACTCTCGCTGAACATCAGAGTGCATGAACAGCCACTGTGGCAACATATGCCTGTACTACATGCAGTATATACCTGTCAAATGCCCCAGCATTCAAGGGCTGAGGCATAAAAGTTCTAAATTTAAGGGCTGTCTTGACTATATAGCAGGAACTTGTTTCAAAACAAGAAGTGTGTTATGGAAATAGTTGTGCTGTGTCTTAAAGGGAATAATGAAAAGGAAAAAGCCTGTGCATATTTAGTACAGATGCAGCTCCCCACCCCTATATTTTCGATCCCTGAGTGCAAGGCTGCAGACCTAGAGGCCCACTGTTTGAATTTAATGTTCGCAGTGTGCTTTTGGTGCCTAGCCTAAAACTGAGCAAGATTAGTTCTTGTTACGTTGAACTGCTTGTCTGCATCTGCTAATGTGTGGTCATGTGGTCTTTTGTGGAACCTTGAGGACAGGAGAGGTCCTGCACTGGAGAAGTCATCGTGTCATTCCTCTGTCCTTGCAGCATGACCACCATCAAACAGAGTGGATTTTCTTGAGCTGTCAGCGGATTCCATCTCTGCTGTAGTCATTCATGCCATCACCATACTTGTTCTGATCAGAACTTACTTTCTGGGCTCTTGTGTCTCTCTTTCAGGTCTAACTTCAAACTCGTGGCTGTTAATTCCAAACTCTATGCCATTGGCGGACAAGCTGTTTCTAATGTTGAGTGTTACAGTCCTGAGCAGGATTCGTGGAATTTTGTGGCACCATTACCAAATCCCCTAGCCGAGTTCTCTGCTTGTGAGTGTAAGGGGCGGATCTATGTCATTGGAGGCTACACTACCCGAGGTAAGTGTTCTGCATGTGGGAACCTCAGCAGCCTGAGGAAAGGAAACTCAGTGCTACATTTTTTAATTTTTAAATTATTGATCATCGATCACTTTCCTTTGTGGCCCCATAATCTCCTAGATCAGAAAATTTTGGACACCACTGAGTTAAAAGGATGTCACAGCACAGGTTCTTTTATGTCCTGAGTCCTCACTGACCCTGAAGTGCTAGAGCCAAAATATTGACTATCCTTGTAACCCTTCTATTTCTCTAATTTTTTGTCTGTAAACTTTAGTTGTTAAGCTTCCAGAAGAGAAGCTTAATGATATTATTAGCGTATAACAGGCAGTTGAGCTTAACATCACTATCTATCTAATATCAAATGCCTTAGATATAACATGGAACTGTTATTTTCCAGAAATCATGGATATTCTAAAATTTAAATCCCTACAGAATGTGAAAAAAACTATTACAGATGTCTGGTTAAGGTTTGCTATCGGTTGCTAAGCAACCTAGTGTCAGGTGTTACTAACTTCACAAAAGTGTAAATGAAAGGCAGTTTGTTGTTAAGGGGAGAAGGAAAATAAAAAAATACATATGTATACACAAGAGAGTTAAGATATATATATATATATATATATATATATATATATAT
>NDGN011467498.1:0-36127 GCA_002564285.1 Tympanoctomys barrerae
AGAAGAAGAAGAAGAAGAAGAAGAAGAAGAAGAAGAAGAAGAAGAAGAAGAAGAAGAAACCCCTTCAGGACTGGCATTTACTCCGACTACTAGGCCCATGGCATTCGCAGGAGTTTGCAATGTGGGCTCTTGGTGGACTTTCCTTTCTTCAGGGTCTAAACCCGTGGGAATGTAAAAAGGATCAGAGTGTGACCCACTGCTTATTCTCCTAACATGCTTAGAAGTAATCTAGTCCCTCCTAATAGGGTGCAGAAAGGAGAAAGAAAGGAGTCAGGAAATGTATATACATATATTTTCTATTAAAATAAAAGTAGCTAAACGTTTCCAAGCCTTTCCTACACACCAGGAATGTGCCCTCGGCCGTGAGAGCCCTCCTAGTGACAGGTCCTGTCGTCATTTGCATTCCACAGAAAACAGAGCCGAGCCAGGGAAGTTAAGCCCAGCCCCAGCCCAGGCGGGAATGAGGCGCAGAGCAAGCGCTGAGCGGCGCACCCCGCGGCTGCAGCCACCGGACGGAGGCCGGATTGGGGCTCCCTTGTTCACCGTGTATTTGCTCTTACTAGACTAGTACCTTTCGTGAGGAAGATTCGCACTTCGGAACGTGTGTCTTCAGTCACAGATCGCATTTAAGACTAAAGGGAAAACTGAGTTCCAAATTCCATCTTGCCTGCGTAGTAATAATTCTCCACAATAATCCTCCAGATTAAGTGATCAGGCTGCGTGTACACTGAGCACCGGTGCTGAAGGGTAGAGAATAATTCTGAACTGAAGAGCTAGTATTCTGTGGAAACTTCTAGGCTTTAGGATTTAAAAAAAAAATAGAAATGTCAGGAGACAAGGAAATATCCCAGAGGCACTGATTTCAACAAGGGAAGAGAGGAGAGAAGCAACAAACAAACTCAGGGAGAAGCTTCCCCAAGCAGGGAAGTGGGGTGAGGCGGGGCAGCGCGCACCCCGGGAGCCCGAGGAGGCCTGGCGCGTCCGGAGGGAGTCAGCGGCCTTCCTGGCTGGCTGAGTCCTCCTTGAACGACTTCCGGATACCCGACTTTCTGCAAACTGAATGGATTCTATAGTCACACTCGGCATCGACTTTGTGAAAATGTAGTTTGGAAAAACAAACTGATGCAAGTACGGCTTTCACGGGAACTGAAATTCAACAAGGGCTTTGCGCGCTTGCTCCCGCCCAGGGTTACGGCAGTCAAAGCGGTCACTTGGGCCCGAGGAATACTGAGAGCGACCGAGGCAAGCTTCCTTCTAGCTGAAAGGCCAAGATAAAATAGCGCTTGCAGCGCTAGCAGCAGCAGCCCTGCGGGCCGAAGCCTGCGAGCGAGCGCTGGTCCTCCGGCGCGTGCACCGGCAGGCCCGGAGAGGTCCTCATCTAGACCAGAACGCCAGGGATCGGAGACGCAGACCAGAACGCAGCGGCGTTTGGAAAATGATCTGCAGTGTGCATCGCTTCGTAAAATGTCTAATCAAATGGGGCGAAACCTGGCAGAGCCAAGAAAAGCCACTAGCCTGCAGTGGGCAGGCGGAGAGCCGCCCACCAGCCGCTGGAAATCAGTTTAAAGGAATTTGGTCTTTTTTCCCGGGCACAGAGTGCAACTCCCAACTATTTATGCCCATTTGTCAGCCAGCCCTGGTCTCCCGCGAATTCGCCCAACCCAAGCCCAGGCCAGTTTATTCTCTCCACGACAGTACGGTTGACCCGATAAGTTTATGTGTTTAAGTCGTGGGGTGAATTCTTTCAGATTGTGCCTTGTTTCTAGCACCACTTGCACCCCACAGTCATGCAAGCTTCTGCCGCAGCTGTTCGGGAAGAAAGGAAAAGCAGGCTCTTGCAGAGCCGACGAGGAGAACGCGGCTTTTCACCTTCCCTTGTTCCTCCCGAAACTCACACTGGCAGGAGGGATTTCAGCAGGCGGCCCAGCAGGGGCAGGCTCGGCGCTCTCCTTACCTGCCTTTGAGATGTATGACCTTTGACTTGCGAAGGGAGATTTCTGAGGTTATCTCTGTGCACCTGCATGTGTGTGTACGTGTGTGTGTACGTGTGTGTATGTGTGTATGTGTGTACATGTGTACATGTACGTGTGTGTACGTATACGTGTGTGTACATGCGTGTGTGCGTGTGTGTGCATGTGTACGTGTGTATGTGTGTACGTGTGTGTATACGTGTGTATGTGTGTACGTGTGTGTATGTGTGTGTGTACGTGTGTGCACATGTACTCGTGCTGAAAGGAACTCCCATAGAGGAAAGTATAAGTGATAGAAGCTACTAACAATGTTATACAATTAAGAAAAATTAAGCATCAGAGAAGGGAGTGTGTTTGCTTGTGCCCCATATTATTGATGTATAAGTTATTCAAATGCCATTAGTGGTAATGGATAGGGAATTGCTTTATATTCCAGACAATATGCTTTCTAATATAATAGGAACATGCTTTGAATATTATTTGAAGGCCCCGATTTAAAGTTCACTGAGATACCTTCTCTCACTGAATGAAAAGCATCTATCGAATCAGAATTCCACAAATATTTATAACATGTTAATGAATCTTATAGGCAATAAACGTTTTTTAAAGTAGTTTCAAATGTGAAAGGCATTTAGAAAGTGTAATAAACTGACCTTAGCTGTGGGCAGTGAGGAAGGAAGAAGGATCTGACTGAAGCCCTAGTGTGATGGCGAGATGAATGGAGGACCGTCAGTGAGTCTCACAGCAGACCAGTGAGAGCCTACCGTTCATTGTACTCCTTTTCTTATGTAACTGACCTTTGTAGACTATGACATCACAAAGTGCTAAAGAACACATTCCCATCTCCAGTGCAGATAGGACTGCCAAAACGACAAGCACACATTTTTGCGTGGGGCGCCTGCGAAAGCTTTCTAAACTATACTGATGAGCAGAGTGGTGGCCCTCTTCTTCGCCTTCCTTCTTTCTGTCTAAAATATAATAGCTGAGTACCAGCAGCCCATTTGTGACCAGGAGACAGACAGAAGCTTATGTAAAGGTTATAGAATAAAAAATAGGAGAGGCTAGATTTCTAGTAATTGGTAAATTATCATACTAGTGATGGGCTGGTTAATTTTGAAGTTTTATTTTGATTTAAAAATAAATCTTGGGTTGGGGCAATAGCTTGGCAGCGTAAGGACCTGCCTGGCAAGCACAAGGACCTGGTTTAATCTCTGGCACCACATGCCATGCTGGCCCTGGAACTCCAGGAGTGTCATGCTGGCCAACAAAACCAGGCGTGGTGGCACACACCTGTAATCCCAGCACTGGGGAGGCTGAGACAGAAGGGTCATTATGAGTCCAAGCTGCATAATGAGACTCTGGAATAAATAAATAAATGAATAAATAAATTTTTAAAGAAAAAACAAAAAATAAAAATAAATCTTGCCAGGTGTGGTGGCGCACACCTGAATCCTAGCACTCAGGAGGCAGAGGCAGGAGGATCGCTGCAAGTTCAAGGTCAATCTGAACTATAGTATAGTTTAGACAGCAAGACCCTGTATCAAAATATAAAATAAAAAAAATAAATCTTTAATTTGCTGAAGCTACAATTCTTTCAGGTTCCTGCTCCTAAGCAACAAATTAACTGCAATCGATACCCCATGATAGAGAATCAAGATGATTGGGGAATCTGTATAAAGGGGAGTTAGAATAAAATTCATTTTGGGGGGCTATTAGGAAGTGTTGGTGAAATGTCCAGCTCTCACCTGGAAATGTGAAGACACAGGCGTGGCATTGGGCCAGGGAGGCATGGGCCTCTGCGGTCAGCATCTCTTCACCTTGGTCAAATACCAGCGATGGCAAGGACATCCTCTGTTTCATTTCTAGCACTTTTCTTTGAACACAGGAAACACAAGTGGTGCAGAAATGCAAAGATGGGGGTGCTGGAGTGGTGCAGAGTGATCCTAATGATCAGTAAGAGAACTATGATTGGCCCGTAAGCTTTAGGAGGTATGTTGAAACATTGAAGTTCTCCCACTGTTGGTCACAAGTATGCAGAGAAATAGAAAAAGAAGCAAAGCTATGGTTTTCTTCTTGGCGGTACTGGGGATTGAATGCAAGGCCTCTCATGCTGGGCCAACACTACCATGGAGCTACAGCCTCAGCTCTTACTTGCTTAAGCAACAATTCTTTCAGGAATTGTTTTGAATACTGGAATGCAAGGTACTAGAAGCATTGAGATTTAAAGTGACTATTTCTTTATACATAAAAGTGTAAGAGTGGTTCGGCCTTGCTCGCCTCACTGTGCTACTCTGGGGGATCTTTGCTGTGCCCCACTGGACTGCTATGTGTCCTCCTGAGTTCAGATCATCTGCCAACGTTTCACCCTCTGCCCAAGGATGTGAAATGTCTCTGAGGAGTCCCTTAACATGGAGTGGTTTTCCTTTTGTTCTGTTGTACTGACCTTTGAATCCAGGACTGCTTTACCCCTGAGCTACATCCTCAGTCATTTTTAAATCTTATTTTGAGAGACAATCTTGCTACAGTCCAGGCCGGCCTCAAACTCCCAACACCCCTGCCTCCATCTCCTGAGATGCCCTCCCAGCTTTCGGCATCTTTGCTGGTATCTCCTTTTGCTTCTTTATGGCAAGTGCTTTCTTCCTTATGTTAATAAGTTTGCTTTCAGTAAGTTCCTCTGATAGTGTCTAGAGCCCTTCAAGCAACAGCAACGTCAACATTCCTGCAGTCAGCAACTGATCCTGTAATTCTATTAATGGTCACTGAATTTCAGGTCCAGCTGCAATCACTTCTGAGTTAGTTGCTGCATTTTTGTGTCAAGTGGCCAAGTCTCTCATTTGAGAAAATGTCACGTGGGTTCATCACTTGCGTAAAGAACAACTTCCATTATATTCAATTGTGTGTTAGCTAATATTCTAATAGCCAGAGTAACCTGTTCATTCATTCATTCATTCATTCATTCATTCATTCAGTAGGTGAGGGTTAGGCATACCCTTTTATGACATGCTTAGAATTGCATCATACCCATTAATAAAACAAGCAATAATCTTGCTTATGTGGTGTTTACATTTTAGATGGTAGTTTTGGGGGTCTGAGGCAAGAAGCAGCAAAAGCAAAGTCAATCATGTTATTTGAGGCTATAGATATTGAGGTTATAAATAAAAATATAGACATTTAAATATACATTTTAAAAAATATTAGCAACCTTGACCAGATGGTGAAGAGACATTAAAGACATCAGGTACCACTAGATGTGATGCTCTAAAATGACATAATATCATTTAATAGTATTATAACAAAGATACATGTAACTTGGATTTACTCACAAGGAAACATCAAACAAATCTCAAATAATGAGCATTTTATGAAAAGAGAAATGCTCTCCAAACTTGTCAGAGTTATAAATGGTAAAGTTCCCTTTTAATCTCAGTTGGAGGGCTCTTTGGTGCCAAGCCTTCTGAGTTTTGCCAGGGACCATGACTGACATTTCCATATTTACAGTAGACTTTTACTCTAAGTTTATCAAACATCTTAAGCACTGACTTTATACCCTTTGGGGTGTTCTCTTTGTCTGGACTCTCTAGAAGGCAAGGCCTGAGGCAGCTTGAGGACTGACGCTGTCCAGTGCGACTGAGCACAGCGTATGAGAGGTGGCAGTGAGAGGGCTCACGTGAGGAAAGGCAGTGGGGCTGTTTCTAGGAAAACGATCCCTGAAGAACAGGGTCTGGACTGGGGCTTCAGTCCTAATGCATCGCTCACTTTATATATATATTTTTTTCTATTCACCCATTTTCATTAGCATGTGCTTACAGTATGTAAATATTTACTTTCAGCTTGAGAACAGGCTTCCATTTGTTCTTTCAGGGGCTTTAGTAAGCACCTGCGTTCTATTAGAACTACTGAGAGTTTGCGCCTAAAGCACCTGACTCAGCCTCGGTGCTGGCCCTGCACCTTGCGTGGAGTGCTTCTGTGGAGAAGTCTGTTCAGACCTGGACCATCTCCTGGCCTCTCTGCATTAGGAAGATCTGCACAAACAGCTGGTTCTCCATTCCTGCCTGGGCAAACCTCGGTGGGCACCACCTGGAGGAAGAGGTCTCAGAGCTTGGACACTACGTAAGAATGAACACTAGCTTGCGTCTTCACTTTTCCTCAGTTAAGTCTTCATGATGCTTTGAAAGCTCCTATAGACATTCAGGTGAAGACAAAAAAATCAAACCACCAAATCCAAGCAGGAAAATGAGTGTTCATCTTATGTTTTGCATATTCTGATTTGATTTCTCTCCACCGAGTAAAAAGACAAGTTCTAAAAAGAAACCATGGTGACATAAAGAAACTTCTTTTTACTACTCCTGCACCCTCTTCTCTCTCTGTGTCTCTTTTCCTGTTCCGAGTATTTTGAAAACTCAGGAGCACAACTGTAATCCTGGTGTCAGGGAGAATGGGGAGTGTGAGGTAAACCTGGGCTACATAAAAAAAACTTGCTACCGAAATCAAAACCAAAAGAATGAGAAGGAGGGAGAAAGAAAAAAGAAAAGGGAGAAAGAGGAAGATGAGAGAGAGGACACACAAAGAAAACTCGGCGCCCTGCCCCCGTCTCTGGCACCCTGCACTTGCCGTCTGCGGACAGCGTCTCGTTCATTGGGCTGGCTTCCCTTTGTTCTTTGCTAAGTGGTTACAAGGGTGAACTAATCTGGACTAAGAGACTCGTTCTTCTCTGGAAGAGCAATCTCTGAGCGGGGGATGTAGCTCAGGACACAGGACGTACCTGGGGTGTGCAGAACTCTGGGCTCCATTTCCAACCCGCCAACAAATGAACAACAAATGGCTTGAAGACAGAGCCTTCTCCCTTGGGAAGTGTCAGTTGGAAGGAAATATTGCCCTGACTCATGTGCTCATCATGCACTGCTGCCCCGCTCTGCTCCCCATCCTAGGTGTTTGCTAGGTATAGCCTCTGAGACCCCCAGATTTGGTGCCTCCATTTCTGACACATATTAGATTTTTTTTTTCTTTTTTTGAAAGAGGGTCTGGCTATGTTGGCTGTGGTGGGCTGACAACCGTGGTCAACATGTAACACCCAGCTGAACTGAACCAGCATGGTGCTGGGTACAGGAGGTCCACCTAAGGGTTGCTGCCAGTAAAATAAAAAGAAGAACTGGAGGTGAAGAAAGAAGCTGCTGGTTTTCCTGGAGCTCCTGTTGATCCCCTTAGAGGACCTTGCTGTGCTGGCTTTCCTGATGAACTTGGCTGTTCTCATCGCCAAAGGAGCGCTGGATCTTGGGGTCACTGGGAATGGCTGTGCTTCACTTTGGGGAGCTCTAGCCCTTACTTTGATCATGGCTTCCTGGCTCAGGCGAGGAAGGCGGTTCACAGCTCGGTGTCCTGGAGAAGCTTGTCATGCTGGCTTTCCTGCTGCTCTCATCCCAGCTGCTCTCGTCATCGGAGGGGCTCAGGCACCGCACTGCTGCTGAGGAGGCTGTGGTGCTTCTCGGGAGCTCTAGCTCTCACTATGAGCATCGCGTCCCGGCTCCAGCCCAGCCCCCTGGCCTGCGGCACAGACCCTTCACTCTGCTGCCACAGACTTTCTAGCTTCCCTCACATACCTTGGGGCCTCCCACTGCAGATCCGTGAAGTGGGCCTGCATGGCACATCGTCACGGGTCCTTGGTCTCCCGCTGGACTCGTGGATGGGCTCTAGGGCTTCAGCTGGACTCACAAAGGACACTGCCTCGGGAGGCCCTTTGACTGAATTCTCTGGCTTTAGTGTATGGGCAGGTTTCCTGCACTCTGCATATAACTCTTTGGGAGACTATTATAAAATAAATTGTGTGTCCCGTATTAAATTGTGTTCTCCTTACAAGCCCCTGACTACAACATTGCCAAAGATAGTTTCAAACTCCTGGGCTGAAGGGATACTTTTGCCTCGGTCTCCAAGTGAGCTGGCACTACAGGGGTGTATTGCGGTGCCCGGCATGCCAGGAGAGATGATAAGAAGTCAGAAAGACCACCTACTTCTCAGGAGAGAAAACAGGATTGTGTATATAAGTTAGGGTCACCGGTGTACAGTTTATTAAGCCATGGCTCTGGATAAGAATATATCAAGTGCAGAGGAAGGTGATGGGAGCAGAGAGGAAAAAGGAGGAGAGGGGAAGGAGAGGAGAAACTTTTGAGGTAAGAGTAAGTTTAGGAGCAGGACTCAGCTACTGCCCTCTTTGTGGTCTGGATAACAAGCCTGTAAGTGGAGTGCAGACACACAAGACCAGTTTAATGCTAGAACTAGCTCTGGCCTCCTGGGCCTTCTCAAATCTTATGAGAGAGAAATCTCTCCCATTCTTTCACACTCACATCTCATGGTTACACTACACCCCGCGGTACAGTCCTGCTTCCCTCTACTACCAGCACCTGACCTGTGGCTCATTAGCAAATCAGAAAATGCTGGTGGAAATTGATGCCATTTGAGGTATTTTCATTCTCAGGGATCAGTACCATTTACATCTGATTTCCAGGTTTTGGCCAACAAGTTCAGTTTTTCCTGGCCATTGGTAAATGAGAACAGGAGCCAGGTCCTCATGACAGTAATGTGCATGGCTGGACATGGGCTCTGCCAACACCCTTTGTCCGACCTCTTGTCCCAGCACCAAGCACACAGTAACCCCGTGCATTCCCTTGATCCAGGTGCTTATTTATTCACCATTACCCGATACTGTGTTATATAATGTATTTGTCTACTGTCTGCCCTGCCCTCGCGTATAATAAAAGTCTTCGAAGTCACAGATTGCTCCTTTTCCTCACCTTCGCTGCACCTGCTGTCCTGCCAAGGAACAGGTGACACGGTGAGGAGGCCAAGTGGCACAGAGAGAGTGAGGGCCCCGATTGCACACCGAGCAAATGTCAAAAAATGAGCTTGGTTAAAATGAGAAAAAATATATAGGACAAAGTGAATTCATTTCTTC
The DNA here is from genome assembly GCA_002564285.1 of Tympanoctomys barrerae. NCBI lineage: Eukaryota > Metazoa > Chordata > Mammalia > Rodentia > Octodontidae > Tympanoctomys > Tympanoctomys barrerae. The sequence goes on from NDGN011467498.1 coordinate 8,917, forward strand.
TTCAAAATAATGAATGTCATATTATATAATACGGTGAATGTAACACAAGTTTTGACAAAGTGTTCAGAAATGAACGTGCATTTCAGGGAGTCAGCACTCAGGTGACCAACTACTCGGCCTTCTTCCCCCCTCCGAGGCGGGTGTTTTGGGGGCACACTCACGCCTCTCCCCTTTGCACATCAGTATGAGGCCAGAAAGAAGTGTAATATGGGAACAGCGAAAGGTCAGATTTTGCTGCCAGACCAGAAACAAGTGAAACTTGAAGTTAAATAAAAATACCATTTGTGACAGCACCCCCCCAAAAAAATCTCGATATAAATCTAACAAAATACGTACAAGATTCATGTGTGCAGAAAAAGTCTGATGACACAAACCTAAAAATAACTAAATAAGCAGAGACACTGTGCTTCCTGGTCGGAGTGTGCTCTGCTGTCCTGAGCTCAGGCCTGCGACAGTGCCACGGGTGAGGCGCGGGCTTGACGCCAGCGTCACAAAGAGAAGAGATGTAAATTCTTCCCAATTTGATGTACAGATTCAATGTAATGCCAGTAAAAATCTTGGTAAATTCTTTTGTAGATGTTGATAAGCCAATGAAAAACTTCGTGGAGATGCAGAAGAGCCAAGTTGGAGGGCGGACCTCAAAACTTTAAACCAAAGCAGTATGATCTTAGTGACAGGACAGACAGATGCATGCTGGCAGGACTGGCCACCTGCAGGCAAGCAAATAATAATCTCTAGGTAGCACCCTAATTTGTAGCACAAAGCCTACACCCTTCATGAATTAGCATGCATGAGACATGAATGTACAATGTAAAACTCTTACAAGATACCATGGAAGAAAATCTAGATGGCCTCTGACTTAGTGATGACTTTTTTGATACAACACCAATCAAAAAAAGAAAAAAGTGATAAACTGGACATCATTAAAATCGTAAGTTTTTGCTCTACAAAAGACATTCTTAACAGAATCAAAAGACAGGCCATAGACTGGCAGAAAAGATTTGCAAAAGATACATCAGATGAGGGATTCTTACCCAAAATACACAAAAACTCTTAAAACTCAACAATAAAAAACATGTAAATGGGCTGAAACCCAAACAGACACCTCATCAACAAAGATACACAGAGAGCAAAGAACCATGAAAAGAGGCTTTGCAGCTGGGCATGGTGGCCCACACCTGTGACCACAGCCCCTGGGTGACTGTAGCAGGAGGGTCGCCCTGAGTCCAAGGCCAGCCTCGACTACATAGTGAGTTGAAGGCCAGCCTGAACTACATCAGGAAACCCTGCCTCAAAAGAAAGGAAGAAAGAAAGAAAAGATGAAGGAATAAAGGCAGGCAGGCAGGCATGCAGGCAGGCAGGCAGGAAGAACAGAGAGAGAGAGACAGACAGACAGAGAGACAGAGAGACTTCACATAATATATTATTAGGAAAATGCAAATTAGAAGAACAATGTGATACCACTACATACTGATTAAATAGACAAAATACAGAACACTGACACCACTGATTGCTTGCAAGGCTGTGGTACAACAGGCTCTCGCTTGTTACTACAGGGGATTCAAAACCTGTAGCCACTTTGGAATACAAGCTGGCAGTTTCTTACAAAACTGAACTCACTCTTACCATACACCCTACCAGCCATGGTGCTTAGTATTTATCCAATGGAGCTGTCCACCCAAAACCTTGCACACATGCTCAAAATTGGCAACATTTGCAAGCAGCCAAGATATTCTTTATTAGGCAATGGGTGCGCAACCTAGGATGCATTCTTAATAGGAAATAGTATTCAGTGCTAAGAAGAAGCAAGGCCTTAATACACAGAAGAAACAGAAGTGCATTGTCACTACGTGAAAGAAACCAATCCCGCGATTCCAGGCATAGGACATTCCTGAAAAGGCAAAAGTACGGTGACGGTAAAAAGGTCAGTGGTTGTCGGCGGTTAGAGGGGAAGGGGAAAGATGAGGTCATGTGATACGGGGGCAGACGACGCACACATGAGAAGTCTCTGAACTCCTCAGTTCTGATATGAACCCAAAAGTATCTCTAAAACAATAAAATCTTAGAAATGAATGCTGATTCTCAAATATTATTATTATTATTATTATTTTAAAATGACAATATGGATAAGCCTTGAAGACTGCATGGTAAATGAAACAGCCAGACACAAAAGGAAGATGTTGTATCGTAACAGAAAACGCACCCCACCCTCCCCACCAGCACACTTCGGTTTCTCTGTTGCCCAGGTAACAGCTCCTGTTCCAGTTCTGGTTGCTCCTACCTCTTACAAATGGCTGCTCCCTGCAGTGCACATTGTATAAATCAAACCCCAGTTGACAAGCCACTTTGCCTCTGCACTTCCTGCTTGCTTATCTCTTAGAAGCCTGAGCCCACCAGAGATCGGGGCCTGATATTCTAATTGAATGACCCTAATCAGTGCCATCAACATAAAATAAACTTGTCTCCAAATCCCGGGAGTTGTTTAAGTGTTTCTGCTCACCAGAGCAGTATGATTTGTCTTACAAGAGGTCACCCAGAGTAATCGGATTCACTCAGACAGATCAGAACAGCAGGACAGCTTTCCCAGGGGCTGAGAAGAGAGGGGAGGAAAAAGAGCTACTGTTCAGTTGTTAGAGAGTTTCAACTGGGAAGATGAAAACTTCCTACAGCTAAGTGGTGGTGGTGGTTACACAACATAAATGTACTGGCGGCCTCTGACTTACTCACCTACGGTGGTTAAAATGATAGATTTGGTGTTGTGCATATTTTACAATATAAAGTATCAACAATAATTCACCAAATATTAACATACATATCTTTATTTTCCAAACATAAAATATTAGTAAGGGAGGTGACATTTTTATACACTTTTGCAAATATCTTAAAGTTTTGTCGTATTCTACATGTAAAAGTTAAAACTGTAAAATTTATAGAAGAAGGCATCATAGAGAATATTTGGGCTAGTTACATATATTCCAGAAATGACACAAAAATCATCGATCTAAGGGAAAAAAACTATGCTAGAATACCAGCAGAGTCAACTTTCATTGTTTTTATACTACCAATGAAAAAACATCAGTAAGATGGGAAAGACAGAGAAAAGCCTAAACTGTTATGAGAACAGCTTATGGGGCCCACTACGAGGATGCCTGTTTCTAGTTTGGGGCCTTGAACAAAAGGGTTAAATCTTGGTGCTAGGGTGAGGTGGAAGAATCGCTAGGAAGTGGCGAGGGGGAGGTCTTTGCGTCACTGGGCGCGCTCTTGTGAAGATGGGATTCTGGGCTTTTCCATCCTGGTGCTTTCAGGACACAGGTCAGCAGTCTTGTTCTCGCTCTGCCGCGCGCTTCTTGCACGGTGGGCTGCCTCAGGCCCAAAGCTGCAAGCCCGACTGAAGATGTAGCGAAATCCCTGAAACCATAAAGCAAAGTAGGCTTTTTTTCCTTAGAGACTGATTGTCATGGGTGACGCTACAATAATACAAAGCTCATCAGCATGACTGTTTTTGGGTTTTGCAACAATTCAAGTGAACTGCTGACACGTTAACAAACATGTGTGCTGTAGGCAGAATGTTGAACAAATGAGCTACGAGAGGAGACAAACGGTGTGGCTCCATCATACGTATCCTTATCTTCCACACATGAATCCTATAAGGGGAAGTGACATTACACACTTCTGCAAATATTTTTAATTTTGAACAGCTAAACTGCTCTGAGGTGAGGGAAGAAGAGAATTAACTGAGAAAAGCTATGGTGGAAGAAGACGTGTGCTAGGCATTTGCTTGCGTAGTACATTTCACTATGTCTTTTCTCAATCAAAATATAAGAAGAATTCACATAAATCCTACAGAATATTTCCTAATGAAATATATTTCTATACTTAAAAGGACTTTTTATTTTTTGCAGTCCTGGAGATGGAATCCAAGTCTTCACACATGTGCAACAAACATCCTACCGCTGAGTAACATCCCCAGCCCCCAAAACGCATTTTTAAAACATACTCTAACACTTCTATACAAGTAACACCACAGGCATAATTAAAATGAATTTTGAGGCTGGGGGAAATAAAATAAAATGGATTTCAATTAATTGTCGGGAAGAAATCACAATGAAGCTGAGAATCCAGAAATTCTAATTTGAAGATGTTAAGTGCAGTATTCATTGGCATTTAGAACCTTTGTTGTTTTTGTTTTGTTGTGCCACGCATCAAACTCACCACCTCAGGTTTGCCAGGCGGGCACTATGCCGCTGAGCTATATCCTCAGCCCAGGACCTTAATTGTTAAAGACCATTTTTACCCATGTTTTGCTTCACCAGATGACTAGATCCTGAAAGGCACGAAGCATCTCAGGTTTTCCGTAGCCCAGGACCTGATATCTAGGAGGTGATTCATGGATTTTTTATTCATTCATGCAGTAAAGGTTTGCTTAGCACTTATATGCAAAATATTTGCTAGATCTTGGACATATGTAATAGGTGCCTGGCTCAGCAAACTTATTTGATAATAGATTGATGATCAGCTTCATTCTGAATCCCAAACGTAGGATCATTCCAGGTCTTATTATCTCTTTGTAAACACTTGGACACTGAGTCCTGGAGATTCATTGAGTCACTTGTTTGGGTCATGCACTTTGCCTGGAGCAGAGTGAAGCTTCAGGTCCCTCCAGCTGTTTCCTGAACTAGGATGCTAGGGGAACCCATCTAGATCCACTGAGGTTCGCATTTCATTTCGATGTTTTCATCTCATTCCTGCTACAGCCACCTTCTCTGACTCATATTGCAGGACCTGCAGTCTAAACTGGCTTACTTCGACTGCAGACACTGTCAAGACAAATTAGACACTCAGGGTCCATGACACTACCTCATGCAGAACTATTAGTAGAAAGTATATAAACAGCTTATATTGCCATGTAGTGTTGCACTTTTTTAAAACATATTTTCTACTAAAATGAAAGTGGGGACAGAAAGCTTGGGTGAAATTTGACTGTTAATAAAAAGATTTAAAAACTGATTTTATTATATACCCTCAGGCAAGTGTAGCCAGAAGGGAAGGTAATCGTAAGTATCTTGTCTCCGTTCAAGTGTCTACAAACCATTCTGATAAGTAACATCTGACAGGTTCCGACAGCCAGCAGAGATGGGGCAACAACTCTCTATGAGACACGGAAACTGCAGCAGACACAGACTCCATCTCGTTCAGCCACTCACCCACGGCCTGGCCTGCTCAGCTGCCGAGGCATGCCACCAGCAAGGCATACTGGGCCACAAGTGCATTGCCCCACACGGTGTTTACCTTGTTGGAAACTGTAACTGCCCAAAACAATGGCTTCAATGAAAGGATGTGGTATGTTATGGGCTGTGTAAAGATCAAAATAATAATACAAATAAAGGTAGGTATTTGTGGAGATTTAAAACATGGGCATACAGTTGTCCTGCACAGAATTAGTGCTGTTTCGCGTTTATGGCTTGGTTTTGTTTTCAACTGTTATTTCTTTTCTGGTCCCCAGAACAGAACCTTGAATTCTGATCCAAGCCCTGTGCAGAGATGAAGTCCTTCTACCAGAACAGAAGCTCCACTTGGGTTGCTCACACAGCCCAGGGCTTGGGAGTCCATGTTTACTGTTTGATGATGAAAAAAGCATGAATACAGGAAAGAAATGGAACATGTTACAGCTCTAGGATTCCTAGGGATCCTTCAGGCTGCTATTCAGAAAAATAAGGGGACCGAGACTGATAGGGAGGGAGAAGGTGACATGATGCAGGCCCATCTGTGTGGCTGATCCCAGGCGACACCCAGCTCCCCAGCTGCCCAGCCAGGCAGAGACCAGGGACAGAGCCAAGGCAGGAGGGGATGAAGCTCTCCGGGGCCTCCTCCCCACCCTGCAGGATCTGGCTGTGTCCTCATCCAGTCCGGGCACAATCAAAAGGACTTCAGGAATTCTCATTGGCAGGCACAGACAGCGCAGCAGCATGACGTGGAGCCACTTGCAGAGGCCAGGAGGCGGCCAAGCTCTCAAGTGGACGCGTGGTTGGAGAACCAGTTCTTGAAATGGAGTTGGGTTAGCAGGAAGAAAAGGCAAAACTGATGAGGCAGAACAATTTTAATGTCATGTAGGAGAGCAAACAAAAACATTCTGAAGTAGAGGAAAGGAAAAATGAAGGAGCTTGTGGGAGCCTAAGCCACAGATACTTGTCCTTAATTCTTTTTCCTGGAAAAACATGATCCTTCGTGGTTACACCTTCCCACACGGCACAGAGGTACTTTCTCTTCCCAGCATTAAGAATAATAGATTGCAACTGTGGTCATTCCTGACAAGTAATCAGTTTAGAAGGAGCATGTGATAAGAGTGTGTCCAGGGAGACTCAGTCCTGCTAGAGGCCATCAGATAGGGTTCTGTGTGTGCGCGCGCGCCTCTGTCTCTCCCCCCTCACACATATGGGAGGACAGAGGGTAGCATGCCTCTTCACTGGATGCCCCCGACTGCTTTTGATGCCAAGAAACGTTGAAGCCTGATGCATCTAAGAAAAGAGGTGACAGGCGAGCTTGCCATTACCTAAAGGGAACGAAGACAGTCATTTAGGTTCTGGGCAACATTCGTGAGTTAACCAGTTGATTAACCTTGACTAACCAATACTGGAACTGCTTTCTACAAATCGTACTTTGTCAGATGAGATTTGTTAAACCGCTTAAGAGCCCCCACCCCTTCAAGAGTTTTCTGTTGCTTGTGCTTTTTTTTGTTCTGGAACTCGAACTCAGGACCTGGTGTGGGTTAGGCAGGCGCTATGCCCCTGAGCTATATCGTTGGCCTTCGTGCTTTCACGATACCTTGATTTTTCTACAGAAGCAGGAAAACTTGTGTGTTCCACGTGACGGGAAGTGCAAGAAGCTTCTGAAGCAGGTCCTTTCGGAGCTCCTCCGCCTTCCATCCTCCGCTGGACTCGGAACAGACGAGGACACGAGCACATGCCCTTGCTTCCGGAAAGGCGTCCTTCCGGGCTCAGGCGTGCCTGCCTCCTTCCCTAGGATTTTCCCGTTCTGGAGGGCTGCAGGGAACCGGCTCCCGCAGTGTCAGGCTCGGGCGCACCCCAGGCCCCCGCGCAGCGCCACCACCTGCTGGCGGAATCCTGCAGGCGGCGGGCAGCCGCGGCCAGAGCGCGGTGCAGGGGTGCGGGCGGCCGTGGCCAGAGCGCGGGGCAGGGGTGCGGGCCGCCACGGCCAGAGCGCGGTGCAGGGGTGCGGGCCGCGGGCGCGGCCAGGGTGGGCAGGCCCGGGCTCTTGCTGACGCCTCCGCCCCCGCAGCGGCCTCGCGTCCGCCCCAGTCGCCCAGCGCCAGCCTTGGCCGCTCCCTTGGTTCGTTTCTGAGACGCCCGCACAGCTCTACTTAACTCGCAGGCAGGGCGGGCTCGGCGGCGGCGCCCGGCCTTTGTTCTCCTCTCGTGGCGCTGACCACGCGTGTCCGCCACGCGGCGCGGGCCGAGCACCGTGGAGGGCGCCCAGGCCGCGGCGAGCAGGGCTGTGCCCGCAGTGCAGGGAGGAGAGGCCGGCGAGACGAGCGGGCACCGGCCCTCGGGGCCTCGGAGGGCACCGCGCCGCGCGGACGCGGACTGCGGGTGGGGGAGGGGCGGAGGGCGCGGGGGCGGGGCAGCTCCTCTCCCGGTTCCTCGGACGCCGGCCCGCTCCGCGGAAGGACAAATAGTGCCCGGCGCTGGACCGTCCCGTGCCCCTAGCGTGGGCCGGGCCAGCGGGAGAGGACCAAGCCTGGAGCCCTCCCGGGGCTGGGCTGGAGCTGGGGTGGGGCCCGGCCTCAGGCAGAGGCAGGGTGAGGGTTGGGTCGGGTAGTGTAGGGCAGAGGTAGGGCCTGGGCTCCGTAAGGGTAAGGTGAGGGTTGGGTTCTAGAGGTAGGGTACAGTAAGGCTGGGTGAGGGTTGGTGAGGGCAGGGGTAGGTCGGGCCAGTGAAGAAGGTAGGGAAGAGATGGGGTGGGTTTGGGCCGGCTAGAGGCAGGGTACTGTAGGGGCAGTTAGGGCCGCCCGGGCGAGGGTGGGGTGGGGTAGAGTAGCATCGAGTCCAGCTAGGGTAGGTCTAGAGTTGGGGTGAGCGTCGTCTGGAGGCAGAGTTGCTCACAGCTGGGTAGGGGCCCAGGAAGAGTCACCCTTAGTGCACAGGACCGCAGGTGCTCATGTGCCCGCTCGGCCTGGCCCTATACCCTCGTGTGGCCCTTCTCACCGAGTCACCTGGTGGCAGAGGTGGACAGGGATGCTTTGGAGGCGGGAGAGGCTCACCCGCCCTCCGCTTTCCTTATCAGAGCTCTAAACTTGCAGGTGGCAGACTTGTCCCCTGAGCAGGGGACCCCCCTGTGGTGGCAGCAGGGCTCCTGAATTCCTTTTCCTCTGCAGAGAGGGAGCCTTCTGGGGGCCAAGGCAGTGGTGTTTGTTTTTCCCTGAAATGATAGGAATGTCCTAGGAATTTTAATTGTCTTTCATTATGACTTCTTGGACTTTTTTCTTTTTCATCTCATTTACTGCATTCTCCGTGTTCCTCATTAAACAAGCTTTTATCAAGGGTTTGATTTTCTCCTTTTCCTGACTCGCCCACTTTTATGCGGATTGCCCAGGCTGGCCGCAAACTTTCAAACCTCATGTCCTAGCCTCCCCGGGTGCTGGCCTGACAGTGTGCGCCCCCACACCGGCTGTACTGAAGGTCCTGTGTGTCAGATTGCGTACTTACCAGGATTGTATCAGTGGACACAATGAAGTCCCTGCCGGGAACTTCGTTCCAGTTGCCCTCGTGCATTTAAAGACAGAATGACAACACAGTGCGGTGGAGTGAGGACTGTTATGAAAGGAAAACAGAGGGGACCTAGAGAAGGCTGCATGCCTGGGTGGTGTGCTGTCTTATATGTCGGTTCAGTTGATCTAGAAAGGCCTCTTCTCAGGAAGCTGTTTAAGCAGAGGTAGAAAGGCAAGCAGATATTTGGGGAGGCAACGTTGCAGGAATGGGAAGAGCCTATGCCAAGGTCTGAATGGAGCTGGCTGAGTGTGCTAGGCGACGTCGTAGTGAGGAGGTGGCGTGCGCGCCAGCAGGGCTGCCGGAAGTGAGGCTGGAGAGGGCGGTGGGTCCAGGGCAGGGAGGTAGGCCATGGATGAGCTGGTATTTGCTTTTAACGTGCTTTCCAGCTTTTCTCCACGCATTGGGTGCTGGATCCTTTTCATTGGCAGAGCACTTTTCACTTGGCCTCTAATAAATTTTTTACTTCTGCTTTCTCTCTCCCCCTTTGGTACTTCCCCGCAATTGCAGCTTTAAGTGCTTCTTCTGTACTGAGGCTTAGCTTTACTATCCACTTTGTTCCAAGTTGCATACTCTTGTCTTAACAACCCGTGTTTGCAACTGGCTGGCCTGCCATCTTCTCCGTTTCAGCAGGTCCAAAACCAAGCTCACATCTTTCCAGGACGATGTCTCTCCTTTCTCATTGATATCCCTGCTATCTCTGTTGCTCACGCTTGGATGCCACTGGAGACTCATTCTTTTATCTATTTCTTTTATCCAGGCTGTTGTCAGGGCCTTGACTTTTGTCAGATCCTTTCCCCTACCTCTGCTTCATGGGCTCTAACCCCTGAACATTGCCAGCCAGGTTTAGTTCAGCATGGTTCTGACTTTTTTTCCTCTGGGCTCCAATCTAACCTGTCAGAATAATTGTTCTAAATCTTCACTTCTAGCATACCTCTGGGTCAGAATAACTTCATGGCTGTATTTTCTAGTCCACTGAGTTTAAACTCTTGTGACTGGTTTGCAAACCCTAATCTCAAAACCTAGTTTTCTTCTCCCTGCGAAGTGCACTTCTGACCACCCCTCCAGTTTTAGTGAGGGCTCTGCCAAAAACGTATTCACAGTCATTTGGTCTGTGTCTGTTTTTATGCATCTACCCTCACATAGCTTAGTGTTTAATTCAGTAAGGACCCACTGGTTACAAGTGACATAAAATGCAGCTCAAATTGGCTTAAACAGATGAAGGAATTGTATTAGCTTTCATGTTACTGCAATGAAATTATTGAGACAGGCTAACTTTGTAAGAAGCTGATTTAGCTCACAACTTTGAGGGTTTAAGAGCTTGACTCTGGCATCGAGTCCCTTCTCGCAGTGGCCCTGTGGCATTTCAGGGCTCGCGACAGTGGTGGGAGAATGTGCAAACGCAAAGACTCTCACCTGAAGACAGGAAGCCAGAGGCTTGGGTAGAGCCAAGCTCAGGATTTTATTACAGTGTGTTCTAGAGTTTAACTCAGGTCCCATGAGAAATTTCTTAAGCCATGTCACGGGCACATTCTAAACTTCCCTGAGGAACTCCCCCTGTACTACACCCCTTAAAAGTTCCACAGCACCTCCCAATACCACACTTCCACTGCATGAAACTGTGGATGCCAAAGTTTTAAACCACATCGGGAATGTATTGGCTTAGGTAACAGAAAGGTTCAAGATAGTCACGATAGGTATGGTTTCGGTTTTAAAGAATTCAAATTATGTCACCAAGATTCAGATTCTCCGCCATGTGTTTGTGCTCTTCTCTATTGTTAGTTTCTTTCTAAAGCTCCACAGTGAGCATGCAGCAGCTCTAGATTCATACCATCCTTACTACCAGCAAAGCCCAAGTGTGCATTCCTAAGCCAACCATTGTTATCAAAAGGAGATACATAGATGACTTCAGTGATTGACAAGCCCATCAGGCCTCGCGTGTATCAGCAACACATGATTGTGCAAGGGCTTCTGACTTTATCAGAAGGGTGGATGTGTCATAGATAATGGGAACAGCAGACAAACCTGTCCTTCTCTGGGTACCTCCTGGTTGCCTCCACAAACGTCTATGGCAACAGCCTTTCTACTAATAAAAATGTATGCACATTTAGGAATTATAACTCCAGGTGCAGGACAGCAAGTGATATCCATTCCTCCCTATTGTGCAGCCAAACTGTTCTTTGTGGCCTAATAACTTAAGGATACATGACAAAGTTGCTACAAAACAATGGAAATAGGTGATGGCACATCTTTGTAACTCTGGACAACTGAGTCAGGAGGGTCAAGTGTTGAGCCCACTTTGTGCCATTTAGCAGTTTACTAAGATTTTGTGTCTAAATAAAATACAAAGGGAGAGCAGCTTGAGCTATAGTTCAGCGTGAGCCATCTGGGTTGAATCCCTAGTACCGTTAAAAACAAAACAAAAACCACTAACCTGAAAAGAAACAATGCCTGCGCTGAAAACTCATTTGGAAAAATTAAAAGCAGTAAGTATACAATGGTCTCCAACTCATGGCATAAGTCATATCTTGCTAAACGGAAGCAGCAGGGGCTTTGAACGTGAGAGGGGGGGAAAGTTCTTTGATCAGCCAGCCTGGTTGCCTGACTGGACTGTTCTTGAAAGAGCTCTCGTCTGTTGCTTCTCAGTGGCCATAGTTGTAGTGGAGCATGGGGAAACCATGCCCTGGGGACCTCCTCTTCAGCGTTCTTTCCTGGTACCATACGGACTGGACAAAACCATCTCAGTGGTAAAGCTACCGCCAAATAACTGCTATCCTTTTTTTGTGTTGTGTAGCATTCTTGCTAAGAAGTAGCTGCTTACCTAGGACTATGCTTCCCAGCCTATTAATCTTGGTAAAACCTTGTGACTACCTCCGGTAGAATCAGCATATCACTTTCTAGCCAGTGTGTTAAAAATGAGGCAAGCATTTACAGGTCCTTTTTGCCTTCTCTGTCTGCTCTGAAAGTTTCTAAAAGCCCCCAAGGATAGCAGAGCCATAGATGGAAGGATTCTGGGCTGCTGACTTTGTACACAACCACATTCTGATTTTTAGTTTTGATATTGGGTGCATCGAGAACTATATGTACATATTACAAGTATCTGCATCTCCTCTTAGAGCAGTTGTGCTGAGTCTATTACCTAGCCTTTGTTTTCTTGGTAATTTTCTTTCATTTATCATCAGCTTCCAGGTTTGGGGAGATAGCTTAGCAGTCTAAGCACGTGCCTGGCAAGCACAAGGACCCAGGTTTGATCCCTGGTACCACATGCCATGCCAGCCACAGAACCTTAGGTTCACCATGCTGGCCACCAAAACTAGGAGTGGTGGCACATATCCGTAATCCTAGTGCTGGGGAGGCTGAGACAGGAGGATCACTATGAGTAAGAGCTGCATAGTGAGACATTGTACCAAATAGAGAGACAGACAGATAGAGATAGGTCAATCGATCAATCATAATAAGCTTCCAGTATACTTGCACCTGGCCAATTACATGGATTAAAAAGTCCAAAGCCAGACATTTTGTAAAGCTGAAATCTTTGATTCTGTGTTTTAGTCTGGGTATTTTTGTCCTTTAGCAACAGGCGCTAGTATTTTCCTGGCTCAATGGCCTCCGTATTGGTTTGCCTGAAAACAATTTTGACAGCATTCTCTTAGGGCTTTTGCAGTGCTTTATGGTGTCAGATGATTGAATTTTCTGTCATTCTTATTACAGCCTATAAGGAAAAACAGTCACACATAACAAAGTCATATCTTCTTTAGATAATTAAGCTCAATCCTAATTTTGACACTTTTTTATATAGTCTTACTAAAAGCTAACAAGTAGCAGTTGATCTGTTCTAGAATCTAACTGTTAAATAAGAAGTCTTTAAATTTTATCCTTGATAGGCATATGTTGTAAGTCTCAGTATACAGAAGGTACTGGTTTAATCTGCTTTGTTATTGAATTCTCAGCTCACTATAGATGGAACCTCATCTGAATCAACAGATTCAATGTTCTTGGATTTTTTTTAAGCCAATCCCCATTCCTGATACCAACTTATGAATTGTAGAGCTGTTTAAATTACAGGTAACTAAAAGGACAGAACTCAAATTGGTGTATGCAAATAGAAAAGGGGCAATATAATGGCTATTGGTACACATAACTAAAAATCTAGGTGACATATTTAGCTTAAGACATAGCTTCATCCAAAGGCTTAACCAATGTCATTTGACTTTTACTCCCTTTTCATCTCTTGGCTCTGTCTTCTGAGTTGGCTTCATTCTCAGGCTCCATCTGGTATCTCCTGGCAGCTTCAGTTGACATAATCCTTACTGTCAGGAATCTCAGTGGAAGAGTGCATGCCTTTTCCCCACAGCTGCCAGGAATAGAATTCTTACATTTCACTAGATCTGATTAGGGCATGTAGTTAGAAAAATTCAGTAGGTTGGGCCTGATCCACATGATTACTCATGTTGAGGGAGGGATCCTCAGTCAAGTGAGGATAACAGGAGAGGGGAATGAGTATGAATAGCAAAAGAACAGTGAGTGGACATTGAGTGGCAGAAGAATATTTCACACATCTCTCATGAGATACCAACGCATAGTGTTTCCCATTTGCCCACCTATGTCGTGCTCACAATTCACTGGCCTCTAAGAGTCTCAGGAGTAGGATGTTTTATATGTCTTAACGGTGCCAAGGCAGCAGGCAGGCCCTACAGTGACTGATTGATGGCCTTTCTTTGTATTACCAAAGATGGTGTACTTGGCAGGGAGGACAGAATCACAAAGTGATGACTTGCAGAGACTTGGGAAGGGTTAAAGGATTTAGCAAGGCAAGGCCAAGGGTTTGAGGACTGGCACACAGGAAAGCTCTCGCCCCAATGCAGGGGAAATTGGCTCTTGGTGGAACCCAGTGAGAGCACCTTCAGCTGTGACTAAATACAGAAACGGAGCTGTTAGCAAGAGTGGCCCAGCAAAGCCTTAGGAGGAAACACTTCGACGCTTTCCTTCCATCCTCCAACAGAAATATTGGTGCCAGAAACAGAGTTTGGCTGGTAGAATCTAGGGTCCCACCTGCAGTGTAAGGCTGGATAAATGCTGAAGAGGATCTGGAGGAGCAAGTGGAAAATTACCTCTACCTCTGTAGTATTCCTTAAAGCAACACTAAGTAAAAGCAGTGCCTATTTTATATTTGCTATATAGCCTGGATTTGTTTTGAAAATACATTTTTACCATCTTCATTGTATATGCGAGGTATGTAAATAACATGGTTTAACCTAATAGCATTTTTAAACTTTAACATTCACAAATAAAAAGTCTTGTGAAAGTGTCGCTGCTGTCACTGTATTGATAAGAAATGCCTCAAGAATATTATACCTGGCAATCCATCAGAAAGCCCTAGCAGAGCACTTGTCAAGTAATGACAAATTTGATAAATGTTGGATGATTTGCGGAATGATTAAATGGGCAAATTAAAGCATTCTGATCCAGAAGACTGTAGGTGGAAAGCTAGATGGCTTTTGTTTTTATTTTGTTGGAGGCTGATGCTCACTATACAACACCTACCGTCCTGCCTCTTCAAGCCTGACATTGACTTCTTAGTTGTTGGCATAAGTCTTATCTTTTCTAGAAAATGGAACTGCAATACATTTTGTCAGTTTTTAAAAGTAAGAGGCTCCATAATTAACTGTCATGCTAATAAATTCAGTGTAAAGTCCATTTCAGTTAAGGGATTATTATATTTTTAATTTAAAAGTGGTTTTCCTCATGCAATTGTCACTCAGCTATAAGAAAAATAAATATACATGTTTCAATACATAAGCTGGTATTATAAAGTATCTGTGCAAACCATTCCTCTGAAATACTGTATAGTTAAGGAAAAATGTATCCTCTGTTCTATGGCAATCCTGCGGACATAGAAATTCACACTGCTTCCTGATCTCTCGGAGCCGTACATACACCCTGTCCTGGGGTGCTTGCATTCCAAGCTACGTTCCTCTATGTTTAATGGGACATTAGTCATCTGAGAGTTTTGTAAAAATGCAGAATCTAGCTCACTGCATCTTGAATGAAACCCAGAACTCTATTTCTAGCCATCTCTGGGTGATAGTGAGAATAGTCTGAGGCTGTGCTTTGGATAGCAGGGGTCAAGTGAATTTAACCCTCATAACAAACTCCTCTAATAATATTAGTGGTTGGATTTTTTTTTCTTACTATGTTCAAAACACCGAGTTATTCATTGCAGATACATAATTACCCACTATGGACCATAAAAAGCTAGTATAAGTTATGATTGTATGATTCTGTTCATATGGAATGTCCAGAAAAGGCAAATCTATAGTGACAGAGATTAGATTGGTAGTTATCTGGGTGTAGGGATTAACTATAGATTGATGTAGGGAGTAATTATAGATGGATTAAACTGAGAGGAAGCCCACCAGGGGTGAAGAAATTTTTTAAAAACTAAAGTACAATAATGGTTGCTGAACTTGATACATTTCCTAAAAATCATTGAAATATACATTTGAAATTGGCAAATTTTGTGACATGTAATTTTTTTTTTTTTTTTTTTTTTAGGACAGAGTCTATAGGGTCTCACTGTGTACCTCAGACTTGTAGTGATCTGCCTGTTTACAGCCTCCCAAGAGCTAGGATTACAGGCGCGTGCCACCACACCCAGTCTCAGTGGCCATCTCAGCATGCCCCGGGGCGGGGCTGGCACGGCAGGCCTGGGGATCGAACCCCCAGCACCTGCGTCTGCCTAAGCAGGCGCTTTAATCCACTGAGCTATTTGGCCAGCCCTTGTGACATGTAATTTATGTCCCAGTGAAGTTCTACAAAACTTAATTAAAATATGACGTGAGCACTCACTTCGGCAGCACATGTGCTACACTGGAGTGATAGCTGAGCGTGGCCCCTGCACGGGGATGACATGCAAATTCCTGAGGAATTCCATAGTTTAAAAAACAATAACAAATAAATAAATAAAATATGATGTGAAAAATGCAATAACAACACATTAATGCAGTCTTAATTCCTTTTAAGCATCAAGAAAATGGAGCTCATAGAGGCCAATTTGCCCAAAGCCAGAGCTAATTAGGAACATCACTGAGGACATAAACCTAGTCCTATTATGCCAAGAGAAGTTATTGTCAGCGAGCTCATCATCAGAGGAAACAGAGATGAATGCCAAGAAGCACCCTTCCACCCAGAAGAGGCTGCTCAACAAGGGCTTGTCCTCGCCTTGGGAGGAAGAGACCAGACTGCATGGTGCGGGCGGCTGCGCCTCCCGCACTTCCTGCCAGTGGGGCTGTGCAAGTTCGGGGGCCTCTGGAAAACTCTGGCTTTATCAGAGTTATTAGTTTCAAGCAATAACAGTCAGTCCTGTCTGATTTATGAACTAAGGATTTTGAAAGTTCATGCAAGTATATTAATGAGCGTTGAGAACCAAGCTCAAAGCTGTGCAGTGAAGAAAATGCCCCAAACTCTGCACAGAGGCAGGCCGGGAAGGAGCCTGCTGTTACTGATGCTGCTCAGCTCGCTGCGCCCTCCTCTTAGCCCCTCACCCTGAGCCAGGATCCCAGTTTGGTCATAACTGTGCTGTGGCCAGACAGAGACCTAACTGCCACGCAGCCACTTCCCTTGTGTCACCAGTTCCTGACCAGAACCACACAAGTGCTGCTGACTAGGGAGGAGGTCAAGGGAGAACAATAAAATATTTGACCTCTTATACAAATTTCTATATATGAGAACCAGCCTTTTCTTTCTTTCAAGACTCATAATCAGGGCCAGCCAAATAGCTCAGCAGATTAAAGCGCCTGCAAGCAGGCGCAGGTGCAGGGGCTGGCGGTTCTATCCCTAGGCCTGCCATGCCAGCCCCCACCCCCAGGTGTGCTGAGACTGCGATTGAGACTGGGCATGGTGGCACACCCCTGTAATCCTGGCTCATGGGAGGCTGTGAACAGGCTGATCACTAAGAGTCCGATCTAGTAATGAGACACTGAACACCCTATACACCCTTTCCTAAAGTACAGAAAGAAAAAAAAAAGACTTATAATCAGTCAGCTTTCTAAGATTGAATTGCTCAGATGCTGGACAGCTAACTAAACAGAAAAACTGCCCCCAGAGCGTGTGCCCCAGAGTGTGTGCCACCGTCACCCTGCGCAGGTGTGGCCCCAGAGCCGCAGCAATGACAGCAGGCAGAATTTTTTTTTTTTTTTTTGGAAATGCAGAATCTCAGATTTTTTAAACAAGAGGTAGAAAAAAGGGATATAATTAGGAAAGAAAGAATTCATATTATCATTATTTTCAGATGATGTGGTCCTTTACATAGAAGATCCAAAAAAATTCCACCATAAGACTCCTAAAATAATCAAACTGAGCAATGTATCAGGATCCAAAACCAACACGCAAAAATGAATAGTATTCCTATACACCAATAATGAACTCAATAAGAAAGAAATTAGGAAAACAATTCCATTCACAAGAACATCAAGAAAATTTAAATACTTAGGCATTACTCCAAGGAAGTGAAAGACCTCTGTAATAAAAACTACAGTGCTCAGAAAAGAAGATCAAGGGCTGGCCAGATAGCTCAGTGGATTAGAGTACCTGCTTAGACAGATGCAGGGAATAGGGTTGGTCTGGTGTGCCAGCCCCGTCTCTGGAGCACGTGGAGATAACAATTGAGACTGGGCGTGGTGGTGTGCGCCTGTAATCCCAGCACTTGGGAGGCTGAAAACAGGAGGATCACTACGAGTCCTGGCTGTGCAGTGAGACCCTGTAGACCCTGTACTAAAATTATTTTAAAAAACCAACTACATATAGAAAAGAAGATCAAAGAGGACATCAGAAAATAGAAAGATATTTCCTTTTCCTGAATAGGCAGGACAAATACTGTCTAAATGGCCATCCTTCCAAAGCTGATATATAGATTCAATGCAATCCCAGTCAAAATACTAACAGCATTCTTTTTGTTTGTTTGTTTTGTTTTGTTTTGTTTTTTTGTGGAACCAGGGATTGACCTCAGGCCCTTATGCTTGCCAGGCAAGCACTTACTCTATTGAGCCATCTCGCTGGCCCCCAGCATTCTTCACAGAGCTAGAGGAAATAGCTCTAAAGCTCACATGGAACAAGAGACTCAGAATAGCAAAAGCCACTGTGGGCAACAAAAGCAAAGCAGGAGGCATCACAACCCTGGATTTCAAGATACGTTGTAGAGCTGCAATGATAAAGCAACAGGACGCTGGTACAAAACAGACATGTGGCCAGTGGAAGAAAATGAAGGCGCAGAACGCCCCCCAGGCACACTCAGCCATCTGACCTCTGACAAAGGAACCAGAAATATGCTGGAAGAAATACAGCGTGTTAGCAAATGGGAAAAGTGGCCGTCCACATAGAGATGGCTGAGTCTAGACCCATAGCTATCTCTATGTACTAAACTAAAATCAAAATGGATTAAAGATCTAAATATTAAAACAGAAACAAGGGCTGCCAGATAGCTCAGCACATTAAAGCCCCTGCAAGCAGGCGCAGGGCCCTGGGGCTTTGCTCTTTGTGCCCACCCTGGAGCCCGCCGCCAGGGTGCAGTGAGACAGCAATTAAGACTGATGCACACCCGCAATCCCGGCTCTTGGGAGGCTGTAAACAGGCAGATCACTACGAGTCCGATCTAGTAGTGAGACCCTGGACACCCTGCAGACCCTTCTCTAAAATACAAATAATAAATAAATAAATAAATAAATAAAACAGAAACAATCTACTAGGAGATAAAATAGGTAAAACTCTTGAAGATAGGCACGGGCAAGGACTTTCTGAACAGAACCTCAGTTGCACAAGAAATAACATCAAGAATCTATGATTGGGATTGCATCCAATGAATGTTTCTACACAGCAAAGGAAACAACCAACAGACTCAAGAGACAGCCTACAGAATGGGAAAAACTCGGCCAGCTACACCTTGGGCAGAGGACTAACGTCTAGAACATACGAAGAACTAAAAAAAATTAGACCCCCACATAAAAGACTTAGAAAAAAAATTGGTTCTGAAATGAATTAACACTTCTCAGAAGTACAGATGACCACTAGTGTACGTGAAAAATTATTCAACATCGCTAGCCATAAGAGCAAAAATACTGAAATTCCATCTTAGTGCAGAAAGAATGGCCATCATCAAGAAATGAAATAAAAGCAAATGCTGACAAGGCCATAAAGATAAAGGAACTCTCCTACATTGTTGGTTGGAATGTAAATCAGCATGGAGATCCCTCAAAAGACTAAAACTAGAAATCTCATTTAACTCAGCTATTCCTCTTCTGGATATCTTCTTGAAAGAGTTAAAGTCAACATAGTATAGTAATACATTTATATTCATGTGTATAGCCGTTCAACTCTTTTTTTGTTAATGTATTTAGTACAGGGTCTACAGGGTCTCACTACGCAGCTCGGATTCATAGTGATCCTCCTGTTTTCAGGCTCCCAAGCACTGGGATTACAGGCGTGCACCACAATGTCCAGTCTCAATCTCCACCTCAGTATACCCTGGGGAGTGGGTCCAGCACAGCAAGTCAGGGATTGAACCTCGGTCCCTGTTCCCTGTCTATGCCTAAGCAAGTGCTTTAATCTGCTGAGCTATCAGGCTGGCCCAACAGTACAACTCTTAATAGCTCGATCTTGGAAGTACTGATCTATCTATCAATGGGTGAACATGAATGTGATATTTATACACAATGGAGTACTACTCTGCTATAAAGGAGAACATATTTGAGTCATTTATAAAAAGAAAAAAATGTACCTTATGACCATACTATTAAATAAAATAAATCAGACAAATAAGCTTAAATATCGTCTGGTATCTCTTACATGAGAAACTCAAGTATAAGTAAATTAAAGAGAAAAATAAAAGTGGATAATAGAAAACAGGGAGAGGGATCTTTCACCTATGGGAAAAAGACCAAGAGATGGGTGGATGGGGAAGGTCAGGAAGCAGAAGGGACAAAAGCAGAATCAAGATGTGTTGTGTGCATTTACTGCTCCACATGATGAATGTGATCATTGTGAACTTCAGACGTGTACTGATAAAAATAACTTAAAACAAAAGAATCTCCAGCACTGCAGAAGCGGGGTCTGCCTTCTGACAGGCAGCCAGGTGGCTTGTCTGCATGTTCGAGTTTGGAAAACACTGCTCTCGGTTACACAGCATGCTGTTCTTTTTGGTTTTCAAAGACGAGTCCCCACTATGCTCCGCGCAACCAAAGGTTGCTAGATGCAGTGCAGGCTGTGCATGCAGTTCGTCTCCTTCCATGTCGTGTCCTTTCTCTTCCTTTCTACTTCTTTTGGGGGTTGCATAGAAGTGGGGGTTGAACCCAGGGCCTTTGCACTGGGCCATATGCCCAGTCCTTCTTCTTTCTCTCTTTTTTTTGGGGGGGGGCGGGGGGTACTGGGCATTGAGCTCAGCACCTTGCACTTGGCGGGAAGCACTTCTGCTGAGCTGCGTCCACGGCCCTTTAGTTCAAGACAGTGTCTCGCTGAGTTGCTGCATTGCCCTGGCTAAGCTTGAACCTCTTCCTCAGCCTCTCAAGAGTGCTGAGACTGCAGGTGAGCACTGCCACACCTGGCTAGGTTTTAGGTTAGTTATTTATTTAATTTATTTACTTCATTTGTTTTTGGTGGCTCAGCCCACCCTGATGGCGGGCTGGCAGGGCAAGTGGGCTGGGAATCAAACTGCGGTCTGCAGCACCTGCCTAAGCTTGCCCAAGCAGGCACTTTAGACTGCTGAGCTATCTCGCCAGCTCTATTTTTGATTTTAGATAAACACTTTTTACAATAAGAATGTTTCATCCAGTATTTACTATATGCCCCCTACTAGAAAAGTATTCCTTTTTTCAAATCTGAAATGCAAACTGAAATTGTCCCAACACTAACAAAATAGAATAAAAAGACAATGCTGTTAATTGTCTACAAATATGCATTTATATCAGTTTTTAATTTTTTCCTGAAAAAGAGTGTCATGAGGGCAGAACGTGGGAACTTCAGAGCTTGAAGCTTGCTATGAATTCTGCTTAAGCATTTACTGCTTAAGGTTCCTTGTAATTTGAAAGGTGAAAGTAGGTGAATTTTTAAAATCTGCCTATGAATTGCAATTAATTTCACTTAAGAGTTTTGACCAGGAGAAACTTTATCTCACAGAGCCTGAGTAAATAGAGGCAACGCATGGCGCAGCACAGGTAGCTCACCTCAGGGTACTGCTATTATAATTTCTTTTTTATTTTTTTAAAGAAAGAGTTGCTGTGCATGGCCGGGCATTTCAGAAAAGTGCCTTTGAAACATTCTCAGAAAGCAGCAGATTATACAATATAGCAATCAAAATTACAGGCACCACATTGAAAAATTACTTTTTGTACTCCAAAAGTATATAGTAATTATATTTATTTGTAAGGTGACTTAATATACTTTGACATTTAGCCAGTCCAAGTATTTCAACCAGTCATTAAGGGGTTGGAAGAGAAAGACTCTT
Source organism: Tympanoctomys barrerae (assembly GCA_002564285.1). NCBI lineage: Eukaryota > Metazoa > Chordata > Mammalia > Rodentia > Octodontidae > Tympanoctomys > Tympanoctomys barrerae. The sequence continues at coordinate 30,193 of NDGN011467498.1, forward strand.
TTTATGATTTTTTTCATGTATTTACAGGTGAGACACCTTTGATACACCTTCCCAACACCAATCTTCCACTTAGCACCACCATCTTGCTCTTTTGGCTGGCAATGAAATGTCCAGGGACTCGGAGAAGGACTTTAGTTCCAAGAGGCAGAATAGCCTTAGGAGCTACTGAGCAGCAGGGACTAAATATCCACATAAACCTCCCTCCTCTGGAGATTTTACACCCTGCTTGCTGCCATCTTATTGTTTGGGAGTGCCACCCTAGAGGCCAGTGTAGGGCTAGGTGAAGGCTGCAGCCTGCCTCAGGCCCAGCCAGAAAGGAGCCAATTGATTAGTCTTTCTGTAGGCATTAAATAACAGAGACAACACTTGCATTACATTATCAGTCACTTATACATGCCATTTCTGTAATATACCTGAGTAATTAATAAAGGATAATATTTGGAAACCATACACAGCATCTCCTCTCAAATAGTGCCAGGTTAAATAAATAATGTTATACATGTAAGAGGCAGCCATTGGCAATAACCTTTTCCTGGGCTCCTTGGAGAATCTGGAGAAGTGACAGATTCTAGTACTTGAGCAGAACATTACAAGAGGATTGTGGAACAGCTTGTCTCACCAGAAATTAAGCGTCGTAGACTTGTGCATTGTCTCAGAACGGACCCAGGGAGCTGCTTAAGGACACACTCACTGGCTGCAGAGGGGGCAGTTCCAGCATGAGTTAGAATGAACTTAACGCGTTGATGCGAAGTAACCATTTCAGCCCGTTAGCTCAGTGATACCCTCAAACAAAAACCTCTCGGTACATTTGGGAGGAAACAAATTGCTTATTTTGAAGACTGAAAATAAAAAGAATGAATCAAGCTTCCAATCCATTTCTTATGTGTAAATTTTACTTAAGGAAATCTAATAGCTAAGAAGAGAAAGTTTCTTTTTTCAACCAAACTCCAGCTAATAATTGATCCAGAAATGATAAAGTGCTATCCTATTGTAATATCTAATAAAATATTGTAGCTAGAAAATGATGGCTACTTTACAAAAGAAGAAACAGCACACATTATTTGTCTCTCATATCTAACTTCACATATAAAATATCTGGCCAGAGTTGAACTAGAATTTGATCGAGTCTATGTGTGTGAACAAGAAAACACAAGAGATAAAGAAGCATATTAAATGATGTCATGGGAGTTATGATTAGAGAAACAAACTGGAAAATCCTACAAGAAAAAAAAGTTTTGTTCCAGTAAGTCAATTGAAAAATGAGGAACAAGCTATGTGTTAAGAGACTTTAACACATATACCAAATGATCCAACTTTATTGGAATTCCAAATTGAACAAATAACAGGAAAAAGATTGATAAAATAATCCAGGGAAATTTGAGTATTGGCCAACTAACTGATGTTAGTAAAATGTCTTTATAAGACTACAGATGTGATAAGGGTATTGTTAGATTTTTCAGAAGCGAGAACCCTTATCTTGCAGATCTAAATTTGCAAGTAGGTATCAGTGCATTTATTTGGTGTTTGCTTCAAATTAATCTGGAGGTAGGATGTTTGAATAATTGTGGAAGCTCAATGAATATTCATAGAGTTTCTTCATACAATTCTTTCTACTTTTGTGTGTGTTTGAAATTATTCCTGAAGTAATGAGGTTATAAAATTGCAGAGTATGATCTCAATTTTAATTTTGTTATGTATATATGTACATACACATACATAGATTAGAAAGAAGAGGAATCTGAAATCCTTTACGATAGTATCTTTTGGATGCGATTAGAAATGAAATATACTGTCATTTTACTCTTTTCTATATTTTTCATCTGGGCAAGATAGTTTTTAAGAGGTAATTATTAAAATTAATTATTTTCAACTCTTTAACATTGACAAATAATGAAGGCATGAGGAAGTGGAAACCACCAAAAGTTATTGTCCTTATACAATGGAACTATATGAGACTTTTTTATATTTCTGTATTTTTCAATTTCAATGTAAAGTTATATGACCTTTAGTATTCAAAAATCCAATAGGCAGCTCCCAGATCATGGTGTGGTGCAGGGCCAGCAACCTGGGAGACTGACGCGGAGGACCCCAAGTTTCAGCTTGGCTTGGGTAACTCATGAGTTACTTAGCAAGACTGTGTTTCAATTTTAGTGCTATTTTATTTTCTCATTTAAATTAATAAAAATATTTTTAAAGAGACTGTTTATAAATAAATTTAAAAAATTAGAAATGCCTGGGTAGTTGGTTCAGTGTGAAGACCCTGAGTTCAATGCCCAGTACCCTCTTTCCCCAGTGCAATATATATTAAACTAAAAAAAGCTAGGGACCGGGGAGATGGCTCAGTAGAATAAGCACTTCCCTGGCAAGCGCAAGGGTCTGTGTTCAATCTCTGGTTCCGCAAAAAAAAAAAAAAAAAGTTAATTTACTCTGAAGAAACAAAACTATAGGCTACTTAGGGCAAGAATTTAAAAAAATACTAGCTGGATTTTATCAAATGTAAGAAGGCATAAGTTCAGAAAGAGATCATGTTGTGATGGTTTTATAGCTTACTTTCTTCCTTTTTTAGTTTGATGTCTTTTCCAATTTTAAGAAATTCTTTCTTTCTTTCTTTCTTCCTGTCTTTCCTTCTTTCTTTCTCGTCTATTTTTTGAGACAGAGTCTCATCAAATTGCCCTTTCTGGCATCAGATTCAATGCTTCTGTCTTGGTCTTTCAGGTAGCAGGGCCACAAGCTTTTTTCACTCCGCCCAGCTATAGATTTCATGTAAAATATCATGGTTTGAAAATGCTGGAGACTTAGCATAATGTGTTCATTTTTCTTTTCACTGGATTCTATTTTTTGAAAATCTTGCAATGTTTTGTTTTGCGTATGTTTTTCCTTTTATTTTCCCGTAAGTGGAAAATTTTAATGAGTAGTCTCTAGGCCATTTAGAAAGTTGTTGGCATGTAATGATAAGCTGTTTTCCATTGTGGTTTTATTGAAAATTGATTTACTAATTTCTCGCCTAGACTGTGTTTGTGTGTGCCTATGCTTAGTTATTCAGCAATACTGACCTGTATGGGTTTTACTTATCTACAAAAAAGTTCGTGATTTTGCACCATTGGGGACCAAACTCGGGGCCTCGTGTATGTTCTGCCCTGAGCTTTTCTCCATCATGATGCTTCTAAAACTATACATGGTAATTTGAAAGCTGTAGCATGGGAATAATTTTTACTTACACGTCTTAGCATACACAATAGGTAGATATTTTAAGTCCTTTTTTCTGAATATTCTGTTATGTACTTTGTCTTAATATCTATTTATTCAGTACAGGGTCTCACTATGCAGCTTGGACTCGTTGTGATCCTCCTGTCTCAGCCTCCTCCCCGTGCTGGGATTACAGGCGTGTACCACGGTGCCCAGTTTCAGTGACCGGCAAGGCACGCCCTGGGTTCCAGGGCTGGTGGTACTGGGGATCAAACCCAGGTCTTTGCGCTTACCAGGTAGGTACTTAGGCTGCTGAGCTATTGCCCCCGCCATCCTTTGTCTTAAGGTGTAAATCTATCAAACTGTTTACTGTGTCTCAATCTTTGTTTTTACTTACTGAATAAAATCAGGGACCCATGTAGACATGTGGAGAGCAAAAATCCAGTTTCAGGAACACTGCCCAGTCACCTCTGAGGTGCCCGGCTAGCAGTGTACTCCTCTTTGCTGCAGCCTCCGCTTTCCTAGTAGTTTGTGATAATCATCTTAATGTTGGAAATCGTTCTTTTCCTTAAATTCTCCCCATTTACCTATCTATAAATCATCTCAGCTCTACAGCTGGAGGGAAAAAAAGCGATAAAATGAGCTAATAGAATTGCTAGGCTGGCCACACTCCCCGGCTGGGACAGATGCCGTCGGAGATGGTCAGGAATAGAAGACTGCTCTGTGGCAAGACCCCTGCTTGCTGTGAGGAGGTGACGGATCCTTTGGGGATAGCGAGGATTCTGATTTCTCATTAGCATTGTGAGCACTATTCAAGTGTGACTGACAGTCACACAAGTCAATACTGGAGCACTCTGGGACAGCCTAGTTTCAGAGGTTTTTTTCCCTTATAGATTAATGTTTCTGTTGTTTCAGAATTCATTGGAAAAACAAAGTAGAACACTTTTGATTCAATAGTGAATGTAAAAATGTTGCATTTCTAAGATAACTGTATTATTTGCCTAAAAGGGGGGATAAAATACTAAATTGATTGCTCAGGTAAAATATTACTGAAGGGAATGAAAGTACATCTTAGATTATCATTAATGCTTTCGTTTTTGCTCTCTTCAATTCAACTTTGAGCTATATCTAAAGGCTAGATAAAGCCTAAGAGATTTAGAAGGAGTGTATCTTTAGTCCCAGTCATCAAGCTTGTGTTACAAAATGTTGAGTACTTTAAAAATGTCAAGATGGAACCTATTAGACTAATAGAGACATAACGGAAAAAGACAGCAAAAGGCCTGGGAATAATAGGCCAGTCGCATCTAATATTTTCTACAGATTTATTTCCAGTTCCAGAGAAAAGTGATACCCTCAATGTAAAAGATGTTTAAAGTATTCAATAGCATCCTCTTATCATGCTACTGTATATGGTTTGAAAGCTTACAGTGATAAGTTTAAAAATTGAAAACCATAAAAAAATCCTGTAGGCTTATAAGGCATATAAAATAGAAAAAAAAATACAGTAAAATATTTTGGGTTTAGAGAAGAATGTGCCAATCACCAAAATTTAATGCGTACTTGCAAAAAATGCTGGTGCAATGAAATTAGAAATTCAGCACAAGGTTCAAAAATAAAATATTTCTCTAGGATATAAGAACAATTGTTTCTTCATTCCTCTCTGATGAAATTGTGGTAATTGTGCTTTAAATTGTCTAATCCAAGCCGGTCGATTCATTTTCTCGAATCCTCCAAGGGCAAGAGCGACAAAACAACATTCATTAGAAATATAATATCTCATTTAACTTAAACAATTACTTAGAGGTTATTGGCATTAAAGGAAAGAAAGTTATTAATCAGAAAAAGCAAGTACTTTTTTCCCTTGGAACACTGCTTGTTGAGAGAAAAACTGGCACATGCCTCCAGGCACTTGGGAATGCTGACTGCACAGCTCCTCATCTCCTGTGAGTGTCAGCAGGCCCAGCCCAGGGCAGCGGCACCGGCCCACAGCCTCGCACTCAGGACTTGGAGGCCAGCCACGAGAGAGAGGCCAGCCAGGGCTGCGTAGTGTGTGCCTGCACGTGCAGCCTTCAAATCCCCACCCCACGAAAGGAAGGAAGAAAGAGAGAAAGAGAAAGGATTGACTGTAACAGACTGGCTCGACGTGCCAATGACTTGTAGGATTTATAAGCTCTGCCAGGAAGCGAGAGTCGAACCTGACGTTCTTTTTCCAGACCTTCAGCAATTGTTTGGAAATGGCTAATCTACATGCATTTTATCCCTGTTAGCATTGCAGTACCTTGATAAGAACTTTCTCCAAAGGTCTACATTTACTTAAGCGTGCCCTGGGAGTGCAATTCGTGTTCAACTTACTTATCCCGTTTCTGGCGGAGTCTGTGCACTGGCGTGTCTAGCATGGATCTCAGAACGCCTGCTCTCGCTTGTCTCCAGGCCCTAGCAGTGCTGTTGGCGTCCTCGCGACGCTTCGTCTTCTGCATTTGTCCCCTTTGCATTTGTGCTCTTGCTGGGAGCTGGAAGGTCTTTTCTCTGCTCTCTGTGTCCTCAGATTTCTTGATCACATGTGTCATGTAGCTCTATTTTTGTATTTTGTCGTAGATGTTTGATGATCCTGTTCAGGTTGGCAACTCAGATACTTTAATTTTGGGAATCTTTCTTAGATTACTGATTGATGGCTTTTTTTCCTTTTCTTTCTCTGCCCCCATCCCTGCCCCATCTCTCTCTCTCTCTCTCTCTCTCTCTCTCTCTCTCT
>NDGN011467503.1:0-10108 GCA_002564285.1 Tympanoctomys barrerae
TGAATTCAACAAAATAATCCAATATAGTCCAGTAGTCCATAATAGTAGTGAGTTATCTGTAGGACTTTGCCATTCATTTCTTAATATCATCAGTATTTAGGAGAGTTGAATGAAGTTTTCTTTTAGCAATGAATGTTCCTTCTCAGAAAAACAGAGATTTGGTACATTAAATCTATGCTTGATGAGATTTGACCTGAGCCCCAAAATACACCACATATCCCTGACACACAATCTACATCTGTTCTTGATACATATATACAGCTAAAAAGGGAGATTCCTGGCATTTTTAAAATGTACTCAGTTATAATAGACATGTCATTCCTTTGTACATTAGATACCATCCTTACAAAGAGAAAACATGGGTAAAATGCAAAAGGTATATACCACTTAGCATTCAGCATGCATTAAATGATAAACTCAGCACTGCTAAAAAATAACAAACACCTCACTGAGTGATTTGAAAAGAGGAAATAATCTATAAAAATAATTGGCATTGATCATTTTAATTGCAATTGAGCTTGAAAATCACATTTCAAATAACATGGATGGTGCCTGGTCAACCTCATGAAAAAATCGTTTTCACAAATTCTGATTTCTTTCTTTCTTTTTTCCCTTCTGCAATAGCCCACCAGAACTTTTAAATAAGCCCAGACTCAGAAAGTCTCCCTAATACATCATCATACAGTTGAAGGCATCTGGCTCTTGCACAAAGAATAGCTGAGATTGCTATGATGGGTTTGGGAGGTAAATGAGTAACCACTTTGGTTCATACTTAATATCAAAGTCCTTTAAGAATGGTCCCCTGTGTTCTGGTATGCACTGTAGTCTATCAAGTATTCCAAACCTACAAAAAGTATCCCGCCAGTGTTAACAGCAATGTGGTGAACCTTGGGCATTCAATAATTGTGCATACCTATCCTGGCAAAACAATTCATCACAAAGAGAAGAAATTTCCAATTTTCTTCGTTAGTTTTGTAACCATATAAATTTTTAAACATTTTAACATTTTTATTTTAATTTCCAAGTTGTGATTCTATCATGTAATCGATGGACTTTATTTATTTATTTATTTATTTATTTATTTATTAATGTATTTGATTGTTATAGGGGCTGACTACACAGCTCAGACACATGGTGATCCTCCTGTTTTCAGTCTCCCCAGGACTAGGATTACAGGTATGTGCCCCCATGCCTGGACTCTGGCCTTCTCAGAGAGCCCAGGGTTGGGGCTGGCATACCATGTGGTGCTGGAGATCAAACCGCTATGCTTGCTTAACCTTGCCTAAGCAGGTACTTTAGTCCACTGAGCAATCTTGCCGGCCCTTGATGAACTTTAATGTAATAATAATTAACAACTAAAAACCTTTATAAAATCCAAATATAAAAATGTGTTGTCTTCCTCTCTATGGTATTTCTCATATCAGATACTGTAATGGAAGATAATAGTCTAAAAGTCCCCATTCTCTTCTAAAGATTCCACATTTGTGGAAAATTTCAGTTTTTTTGAAGTTACTGTTTAATTAACAATTAAATATTACATGTGTTAAACCTGAATGACATTTTTTAAACATATATCAACACTGCAGGATGGTGACCTAAAACTAATTAATGTATGTATTGTTTTGCATACCTTTATATGGTGAGAATACTCAAAACCCACTAGCTTAACAATGTCAGGAATATATTACTTATTATGTTGTATACACTACAGTCACTGTGCTGCACTATCAGTCTCTTGAAGCTGAAGGATACTATGCTTTGTGAAGGAAACAAAGCACCTAAAAGGCAGGATGGGTGCTTGGAAGAAAAGAGGGGTGTGGGTGCTTCTTTCACCATGTGCCCAGAAGAATGTTAAGTCCAGCCTCTGCCTTCTCAGTCCCTGGCACCACTGGGCTGCAGAACCTACTGGGGAGGCTCTTCCTTCCTGAAGCCGTTCTTGCACCCTCTTCAGTCCCCTAAATTCTCTCCGTTATAGACAGTGTCTTAGTGGTGCCTGCCTCTTGGATCTGTATGTCACAAACCTCTTTGGTCCATCCCTACCTGTTTAGTACTGAATTACATAATTAGCATTTACAGTGGGCCACAGGGCTTCCTGGCATGCACTTTGTCAGCTGACTGAGTTCAGGACTCCTGCTGCACAAGAAGATCTGATCTCCTCCCTGTCGTCTCGTCCTAGCCTGTTCTCCATGCCACCCTATCTGCCCTGCTTCTTTGATACTCTGTTTCATATGCTGTTCTCTGTCATTTGGCTTTTTAGTTTATTTTTCTCTAATTTTCCAAAACAATTCCTAGAGATACAAAATGTATTGTAGTACAATTTCATAAAACTACCAGCCAATAGTAGGCACCGAGTGTTTTGTGCTTCATTTTTCTGTGAGTAATGACAGTAATGCCATATAGAGATATGGCATGAAAATATATAATCTTCCAAGTACAGGGGACATTGTTGGTAATATCACTTCATGTACATCTGAAAATATAAATCAAGTGGAGTTATCCAAAACAAAAGTTGAGGGCTTTGGGGGGGGTCTGGATTTTAGTCAACTATGAATTCCAATAAAATGAAGCAGTCACCCCCCTATGGATTTGATGCCCAAAGGAGCATCCATTAAAAAGGAATGCTGTTTATTCCTTTTTAAAATATGTTGTCTATTTTTCATTAATTACAGATGAACAGACCTTTAGGGCATTAAAATTATTTTAACAGTTATACATTTTTTTCAAAAATATCTGAAAATCATACTAAAGTGCCGCTAAATTACTAAGAAATAGACAGCTTATTATTATATATAATCTTGAGGCTTCTCTTATTGTTTTAATTACTCTATTTTAAAGATAGATTTTTGTGTGCAGCATCTATTTGCTCAACACCTTGATTTTCTCTGAAATGTTCATTACCAAGGAAATAGTTAATGTTGAAAAATGGGGAAAAAAATAAAATTCAATCAGCATGACCACTTGGAGTGCTAACTGTGGTGGCCGCGAGGACGTGCTCAAAGTATATGAAGTCTCTAAACCAGAATGTGTAATCATTAGCATGATGAGAGAATGACAGGGGGAACTGAAGAGAGTGATAGGAACTGCTGGGGTGAATCGTCTGCCGTGATGTTATCAGATGAAGGTAAGCTATTAGCATTTAGATACTAATTTCAATGATTTAGAAATGTTGAAAGTTTATTTATTTGGCAAATACACATTTAAGACTTCTTATATACCAGGCACCAGCCTAGATTCAGAAAAATGAGAGAGAGGGAGAGAGAGAGAGAGAGAGAGAGAGAGAGAGAGAGAGATATTTCCTCTTTGGCTTCATATCCTAGTAGAGAGACCAGCTGTGTATACAAGGTAAGTCTGCTTTGTGATGATAGGCAGTGTCTAGTATTTGACACAGGAAACAAGGTTGGGAATCATAGGAGGAACGCATTGCTGATGACAAAGCTGCCTCCAATCAGGTGTCCTCTTCTTGCAAATAAGAGAGCAATACCCTAAGTGCATCAGAGGAGACCTGCAGGCTTCTGGAGTAATTTTCAACACCTTCCTGGGATGCTCCTGGCCTGGTGCAAGTGGTGCTGAGGTTGAACTACCCTATGTCAAGCAGCATGGTTCAGCACTGCGGTATACCATTCCAACCTGTGATCTCAGATGAGAAGATAAAGGCTGTGCCCCTGCGGATACATCCTTCTGCCAAACCTTGGCTCAACTCAGAGAGTGCATGTACTACTCTGTTTCCTTCTTAAAGAGAGTGGTTTATTTCGGCTCACCACTCTGCAGATTCAGTGCATAGATGGCTGCTCCAGCACAAAAACATCATGGTGGAAGGACATGACAGGACAAAACACAATGGCAGGCAGGAAGCAGAGAGAGAAAGCTGGGGGTCAACAGTGAGAGATACCCTAATTCCCTCAGTTATACACATTTTTTAACAGATCACACCTCCTCACAGTACTTTTAGTTATGCACTTATCAATGGATCAAACCACTGATGTGTACAGTGTTGCCATGATCCAATCACTTTTAAAATCCCCAACTCTTAGTGCATGAGATGCGTAGGGTACAGTCTACACCAAAACCATAATTCTGTTTTCATAGAAGCCATTTCCTTGAATTGTTGAAAAAGATGAAAATTTCTCTTGCATCAAGTCATAAACAAAATGAATAGTCCAGCAAAGAGGCCCAAACTAGCATACAGCACACAGTAAGACATACTGAGAAACCATCAGAAACCCCCAGTTTATCTAGTGTTTTTTGTTCCTAGGCAAAAAATGAGTTCTTTATATTTTATTGTATAAAAAATGTTGAAAATCTATGCTTTACAATGAGGAAATGAAAGAAAAACAGAACACAGATTTTTGTTATTAATTCCTTTTAGAGGCATCAAAAATGATGTAGAGGGCTGGGGAGATACTCAGCGATATAAGCATCTGCCTGGTAAGCACAAGGACCTGGGTTTGATCTCCAGTACTGCAAGCTGTGCCAGCCCTGCAACCCTGGGCACACCATGCTGGCCACTGAAACTGGGCATGGGGGTGAACACCTGTAATCCCCAGTGTTGGGGAAGCTGAGACAGAAGGATCACTATGGGTCCCAGCTGCATAGTGAGACCCTGTACCAAATAAATAAATAAATAAATAAATAAATAAATAAATAAATAAAATTTAAAAATCTATAAAAAATGATGTAGCAATTTTATGACCCTGATGAGAATTGCTTTAAATATGTGATTGTATCATTCAGGGTTTTGCTAGAGAAACAGATATAACATAAGATATACAAATGTATAAGCAATATGACAGCTTTCCAAAGAGTTGGATGAGGAAGCATGCAGAGGACATCTGATCCCTGGAGACTGAGGGATTCAGTCCAAGGCCTGGAGCTCCCTGCAGAGCTGCATGTGAGTTTGTATCAGCAGGCTGGTGGGTCTGGGACAGAAGGCTGATGGGTCTACACCAGACGGCTGACAGATCCAAGGTGGAAACTGAACAGAAGGCAGAAGGTGACATCCTAACTGAAGGTGAAGACTGGAGCTCCTCTGAAGGACGGACACTCCTCCATCCTTCCTCATCTCCCTTTTCTGTCATCCAGTTGATGAGCTATCTTAAGGTGGGTCTTCTGCATCCCTAGGGTATAGAACTGCTGAGCTGATTTAGGCAGCTTCTGAACTTAAGTTGACACAATCAGTCAACCAATATAGTGAAAAAGAAACAGCATCTAGAAAGTTTAAAAATACTTGAATACTGCTACCACTGAGGTAGCATTATTACTTTTTAATTAGCTATTTTAGTGAGATTGTGTTGCTTTAAATAGACATTACTTAACAGTCCACAGATAACAATACCAGTTTGTGTGGTGTGATATAAATAATAAAAGGAATTTTTTAAAAATTACAAAGAAAAATAAATTTTAAAAAGTAAGTATTTCATGCATAATGTTTGTAGGGTCTGAAAGAAAATACAAATATAAGCGACATTTTTGCATCCAAAAATAGCTCGGTCACAGCACATATACCAAAGTATCCTTACCAGTGACTGTATTAGATACTATTGAAATACATTGTCTTTAAATTCATGGGGAAATCTCAACTCAAGGTGGAAGATAAAGATTTTATAGATTTTTGGAAAGATATATTAATTTTGAAATATTTAGGCATTGTTTGGATAGTTGATGAATAATTAACAAATAAATATTTAATGGATAAAAAGATCATATGTAGAAAGTCAAAAGCAGCAAAAATGAAAAACATTAGAAGAGTAATAAATTTTTCTGTGACCTTTCATTATCCTAAGAGTTCAGAAATAACAAATGGCATGGAAATGAATGATATCACACACTTCAAACACCATGAGGTAGTTTTTCAAAGAAGCTCCATCTAAGCAACATGCTTATATTTCTTCCTGTGAATCTAAAAAAAAAAAAAAAACCACTTACCAAGGAGTTTCTCTTGTACCCTATCGTGCAAGCTGCAGTCAACAAGCTAACAGAAAGGGTCAGTACTGCACTGCACGCTGGTCACAAAGCAACTCCATCAGTCCTCTTCAGTGTTCAAAATACTCCGTTTTTTTCTTAAATCAAGAGAATTTCCTTAAAATTATTGGTACCTGTGAAAAACACTTTTTGACAAACTTTCAATTTCTCTATTTCAAATTCTTACCACACAAAGACAGTCAGTAACACACATTATATTCATTTTCATGTTAATTTATTATACTCACGTTTTACCAAAAGGAATAAAACATTTTTATAGGAGAAAAAAAATGATAACATAACTGCCTTTAAACTCCCTGGGCTCTAGTTATTGTACTGACTCTAAGGCTGTTCACCCAAATACAGAAAAATTATCTCATTGTTTTATAGAAAACAAAAAACATAACTTTGTATTCTCCATTGAATTAGCACTACATTTGTTTCTGAATGAATGTTTTCTTATTATCTTAGGTGATTCCCAGTAGAAATGAAATATTAACAATTCAATATGAGGTGACAATTTACTTATTTCCATTAAATGTTTTGTGCTGGTCAGGAGACACACTTCTGCTATATGTAAAAGTACCCATTTTCCATAAAAGGAAACATTCTGAATAATCTCTTTTTGAAAGTGTTTGCAGTCAGTAGGTCTACATTGATAATGTTCAAATCTCCTTAAATCAGCCAAGACTAATGGTTCAGGAGCCCAAATTATGGCGAGTGCTGCGTTACTGGAGAAATACATAATTTCTTCTATAACCTACATTTGTTTGAAAGGGGATTGCTATGCTAATTTTCATAAGTTACAACAAAATAAGTTGTGAGTTATTGACAAAATAAAAGTCAATTGAAGTATGTGGTATAAATAAGCAGGATACAAATGTATCCATAATTATTATTAATCATATTAAGCATAAGCTAATAAATCTGGTTTAAATTATGTTAACCAGCTTTATTAAAGTAGATGAAAATATAATAAATAGTAACTAGGCAAGGTGATTCTTTTTATATTACTTTATTTCCCACGTGTCCTACGTTAAGCACCTGCAAATATTTAAAAATTGGAAAAATACAATGATAATGATCTTTAATACACATAAGGTATACTGGGTTTTCTTACATTATTTACTTCTTTGGTTTTGTTTTCTGCTTGTTTTTTTGTTTGTTTGTTTGTTTGTTTGTTTGCATTAAGATTTGAAACCATGGCTTTCAGACTAAGCTACAGCACTAGCCCTTTTTATTTGGATACAGGTTTTTCTGAGTTGGCAAATTGTCCTTGCTGGTCTCAAAATTATGATCCTTCTGCTTCAGCTTCCTAGAAGGTTGCTTCTACAGGAGTGCATCAATGTATTGGACTGATGGTTGATTTTCAAATATTACAGGGCAACAGAAAATTTTCCTTGTTGGGCCAACGAGATAACTCAGCAATCTAAATCACCTGCCTATGCAAGCTTAGACAAAGTACAAGACCACGGTTCAATCCCAGGCACCACATGCCACACCAGCCCTGCCCCTGTGGTGGGCTGAGTTGCCCATAAAAATAAATAAATAAATAAATAAAATTTCCCTTGTGAATAATACAATTGCAAATATTTTTGAACTTGTGTCACTGGTAATGCACAATTTTAACAAAAAATTACTGTTGTAAATTTAATTATCATGAAATTATCTCATTTAAAACATAAATTTATTGATTTTGACAGATATACACCCCTGTCACACCACTACAAATCAAAGCTTTTGTCTGCTTTTGTGTGTGTGTGTGTGTGTGTGTGTGTGTGTGTGTGTGTATCTGGTTGGGGACTTCGAGCAATCCTCCTGTTTTCAGCCTCCCCAGCAGTGGGATTACAGGCATGTGCCACCACATCTAGATTCCTTCACTGACTCAGCACGCCAGGGCAAGACATGAAGTTCCAGGTATCCAATTTGAAGAATAAAACTGTCATTTATTAAAATGGAGAATTTGGGGTGGGTAAATAGCTCGGTGGTCTAAGCGCCTGCCTGGCAAGTGCAAGGACCTGAGTTCAATCCTCAGCACCACATGACATGCCAGACCCAGGTTTGCTGTGCCACCCCTGAAATTGAGCATGGGTGGTGCACACCTGTAATCCCAATGCTGGGAAGGCTGAGACAGAGCATCACTATGAGCCTAAGCTGTGCAAGGATATCCTGTACCAAATAAATAAATAAATAAAATTAAAAATATTAAAATGAAGAATTTTGAAGTTTAGTTAGCAGTAGAGGAAAGATGGACAGCTTGGCTGTGGCTATCTTTCCTATTTAAAATGCTGACCAAATACTGATTTGTGCAGGTGACATGTAAACCCATGAGGTCATGAAATCGTCAAAGAAGTGAGTTTTTAGAGAGTAGTCAAGGTGACTTATGGAATAAATCTTTAGTCTGAAAATGGAGAGAAGAGAACAGCTCAGTGTCACAGAAAATGAGTACCAGAAATGTAGGGGGAAAGGAGAAAGAAACCTGCTGAGAGCCAGGCGAAGTTTACAAAGGGAGAGTGATCGATTCCCACACGTGCTGCAGGGAGCTCCAGTGAGGTGAGGAATGAGCGCGAGTTCATGACTATAGGGGTGACTTGTGCTACTGCTGTGGGGAGATATGAAAACCATATTACCTTAGAATGAAAACTCTGATGTACAATTCCAGAAGATTTATTTTTGCTAGTGTGTATACAACATTTATGCCCTGAGGTTTAGTATAGTTAAAGATTTTGCTTCATATTCAAAGTAAGTCAAACAAATCAACTTTTATCTTACCACATAGACTGAAAGTGTGGAGAAATCTGCAATAGCAAAGTCTGGGTGTACTTTGCCTTCCATGAATGACCTGACCACAGTGATGAGTCAAATATTCACAATGATTCATAATAATAGGACATGGTGCAACCACTGAAAATAAAGATAAGCAATACAAAAGATGGAAATTCATTTAGAGGTATAGATATCATTTAAGCTGTTTTACAGAAAATTGATTAAAAGGGAGATTGGCAAATGGATACATATACCTATGCTGACTTATTCTCAATATAGTTTTATTAAAGAGAAATATATATGTATATATCTCAAAATAGCCAATAATCAGTTGTATACCAATATATTATGCTGTGAAATACGGGTTTCTCACTATAAAATTTCATAAGAAATTTTATAGTGAGATAAAGTGTTACTTAGAACATTTATAGACTAAGCATATGAAGACAGCCTCAGTTTACTCTCTAACCCCAACACAATCTCTACCACTTGCTAACTGTCTGATTTCCAGGTTATTTCTTTTCTCTCTTTAAATTTCCTCTTGTATATATAGAGGGATAATAATTATACTTGTACCACAAAATTCTTAGAAAAATTTCACAGAGGTAATGCTTACAATATGTAGCATAATTCCAGTACATGTTAAGCACTAGCTAATCTTCATTATTATTATTAGTGATTAATTCAGAAAAAAACTTGGAAATCATTTTATTATTCAAAGAAGGAAAAAATAGCATGTATCAGAATTTCACCTCAGGGGCCAGATACTAAAGCACCTTCTTAGGCAGAGCACAACAGCCAGGGTTTGGTACTGGGCATGCAGTGCTGGCCCCACCCCCCGAGGTGCTCTGAGAGGGTGATTGACACTGGGCGTAGTGGCATGTGCCTGTAAATCAAGCACCTGGGAAGCTGAAAACAGGAGAATCACTGCAAGTCCAATCTACGTAGCAAGACCCTGTAGACCCTGTAGTAAATACATTAAAAAAAATTCACCTGAGAATACAGGTGTAACAGAATGTCTTGTCTTCCTCTCAACTCTAAAGCCATATTTTCCTCTCCACAGCCATTGCAGAAGGCATTCTGGGAATAAATATACAAGACAATAGAACTAAAGCTGTATGCTGAATCAAAAATTCCAAGTTGAGTAATATAATACTGCTAAAAAAAAAAAAGAAGAAGAAGAAGAAGAAGAAAAAGGCCAGATTGGTTTTTTGTCAGATTTGAAAGGGTTGCAAAATTTGAGAAAGTCACTTGAACAAAATGAAATTATTTCTGCAGATACATAGGAATCCTAGTCACTATCAGTAATGAAAGATAAGGATCTCCAAACTCTTACACTGGCAAAGAAAAAAAAAAAGATTATCTTATGTGGATTTTTTTTTTT
>NDGN011467509.1:0-13147 GCA_002564285.1 Tympanoctomys barrerae
AATTGAAGGAGATGGAAATGCTAAGTACTTTCATTTCATCATTACTCATTAAATATATGGATCAAATATTACACATTACCAGTGTAATACACCAGTACAAATAAAACAATGAAATAACATAAAAAATTAAATATATTAGCATGCCTTTTAATTTATGTTACATGATTACCAGGTAGGTAATTAGCTCAGGCAAACAAATTTGCTGAAAGCTAGTAACTAGACATCCTCTATCTTCTTAAATTTATACCACTAGACTCTGATTAATTCAAAGAAAGAGAATAGAGAGTGCTTAGGTACACACAAAAGACAGTCCAGAAGTGGGGATTTGGCCCTAGCACGTAGCACCTTAATGTATAAGAAGCATCCCTTCACTCGTCTGTCTCCCAAAGAGTGGCTTACAGCCCTCCTACAGTGCATATAATGGGCCACATGCAATGTCACACTTCCCCATCACATGTTGCAGCCATCTTGGCTCATAGTTGTTGACATGGTGTTACTGTATTTTATATTGTATTTAAAATTTAGAGCTTCCATACTTTTTAGGAAAATGGAGCTCAAAAAGGCTAACAAGATGAACAAAATGACACATTCATTAGCAATAAAATACAGACTTACTCTGGGGAACTTTGATACACAATTCAGTGTTCCTCTTACTGTATCATTTTATACGGTAACGGGAAAAGTGAATATAGCAAAAATAAAACTACAGGGAAGTAACAGATTTACTGGTCTCTGCAAAAGAGTAAAAGTGAAAATATAGACAACTTATTATGTATGTTGGAAATTTGCCTTCTGATATAAACCAGCTAGGTCATTCTAATCCTTAAGATTTTATATCTTGTGATTTCAGGGTGTTCTTGCTTATTCAAAAGAACAAGAGGAAGGTCAGATATCTATTGTATTGATTTTCCAGAGTGTATTAAGAAGACTCAAATGCAAATGTGTCTCTCCACTGCTAGCTATTTTCTTGTCCCTGAAAGGGGAAAAAACTCATTAGATCTTTTGTGATCATATTTCATTCGCTTTGCACATGCAAGATTACATCCATTGCTGTTTTTTTAATAAACATATAGTATAAACACCTGAGTGGCAATAAATATGTAAATAAGGTTTAGCTTTTTCTATGATGAATTTAAATATGAAGTAATAGGTATGAAAACAAATGTGAAAATAACATTAGCAAATGCAGTTGCTATAAATGCTATTAAGTTAATTATCTTCTTAGCTTTTGTGGGTTTCTGATCATACATTTCTACAAAGAGATGAGGTAGAATAACTTATTCCCTCTAGACTTTCATTAGAAATACACTGGAAGATGTAACCATTTTTCTCACATCAAAAGAATAAAAACCTGGATTTAATTGGATTGAAGAAATTCACTGTAAGCTGAGTAAATAGAAGTTTTCATGCTGTGAAAAAATGCCAAGGAATTTCATCCTTGAAATAAGCAAATATTGGAAATGATTTTGTAGGAGAGAATTCCACATAGATTTAAGTTTTAAAAACATTAATTGGATACAGATTAATATTTATCAAACTTATGATCTTTTCACATCTTTTTCGTACTCAGTTAACATAAATTTAATCTACTGAAATTACTTTCTGTCTTCATTATAACTCTCAACATCATTTACTTATTCAAATTAAAGCCAAATATATATTTAAAAATTATGGCAGATAATGAGTGGTATCTAGTACTAAATTAAATGCTTGTAATATAGCAAGAGTCCTATATAATATCAGTGATGATTATTTGTTATCATTGATCACATACACATATATGTATTCATATGGGTGTGTATGGATTTGTATATAGTGTGCATGCATTTAAATATGTATATAGTATTTGCATATATAGTATTGTGTATGGGTATAATATTTGAATATGAATGTAGCATTTACATATAATAGGTCCTTACTAAGGTCTTTCTTCTTTTTTTAAGTTTTTGTCTTTGTTGTTATTGTTGTTGTTTTTGTGCATGCAAGGTCTCACTACACAGCTCGGACTCATAGTGATCCTCCTGATTTCTACCTCACTAGTGCTGAGATTATAAGGTGTGCGCTACCATGCCCAGACTCCATCGATGGCTCAACACACCCAGGGGTGGGACCGGCACAGCATGCGTGTCAGGGATTGAACGCTGGCCCCTGTACTTTCCTAAGCAAGTTCTTAGTCCACTGAGCTATATCACTCGCCTTTTTAAAAGTTTTTTTGGGGGTGTCTTTCTATATTAGCTATAATAGTCTTATATCTGCATAACCACTTCAAAACCTCTCTTATGTTGAAGTGCTATAATTATTCCTATTTAATAAGTGAGGACATCAGAGTTTCTGAATGCTGAACAACTTGATCAAGATCTCTTAAACCTAAGTCCTGCTAACCACCACTGAAGATTCCAGCTGCTTGTTTAATCATCTCTTGTGTATACAAGAGAGTTCATCCATTACTGGACCTATTGACCCATTACAAACTGTGTTCTGTTTCTTTCACCATGTAAAGCTTATATGTCTTCTCCACAAGGAAGAGCAGAGTTGCTTGAAAAAAAATTTTACTCTTTAAAAAATATAATTTATTAGCTTCTATAAGTAGTAAGTAGTTTATCAATACACATGGCTTTTCTAGTGGTTTAGAAAACAATGTTCTTTTTAAAAGCAATTAGATACTGTTATCCTTCCCTTCCCACAATTCTTTGTACCTGCTATCCAAAGTGTAGGCTTGCTTCTGGAATCATCCTGCCTATGTGTCGACTGAAGGCCAATAGAGAGGCCATGGCCAAGATGGGTAATTCTTAGTCATTTGATTGCAATATTCCTAATACTTAGGGCACGTGACCCTCTTCTTTTAGCATATCATTATTAAGTGGGCATCCATTTATGAAGAAAATAGAGTTAAAGGAGCTTAAAAATTATCCAAAGGGGCTGAAGAGATAGCTCAGTGGTTTAAGTGCCTGCCTGGCAATTGCAAAGTACCGAGTTCAATCCCAAGTATCCCCTCAAAAAAAAAATTGTCCAAGATCTTATGACTCATAAATGTCAAAAATTGAGATTTAAAGAAAATAAATAAACAGAGACTATTCTATCTACTTTCAGAGTTCATGATCTTGATTATATTGTTAAATTAACTTTCAAATTTTAATCTTAGGGAATCCCTCTTTAGAAAATAACTTCATAGTTTCAGAATTTTGTCAATCTCAACCTTTGTACAAAGCACAGATAATCCCCGTGCCCTTTCACCAACACCTACATGTAATGGGAGTGGACCCACCACACAGAGGAGATGCTGGGCTCAACATGTGCTTTGCTGGGCTATACTCTCACCTCCATCAGTGGCAGGCATGGGCTGAGAGGCCAAGTCTGTGTTCGCTTCCAATCTACATTCACCTCAAAATAGACACAGTGGCAAATTTAATTGAAAGTAGAGACCAGCTTGGCCAGCTCCTTTAGGAGAGGTGAGTGCAGCTAGGGTAGCAGCAAGTGGACTTGGCCCACTTAATGGCTAAAGGCTGCCAAAGGATGAAATGCCAGATGTACTACTAGGCTAGACCACTGCTGTCCAATGGTACTTTCTGCCATGATGGAAATGTTCTGTTTTTCACTGTTCAGTATTATATTTACTAGTATGTGACTGGTGTGATTGAGGAGTGAATAGTACTTGAACTGCATTTCAATCAATTTAAGTATAAATAACCACATGTAACTAATAGCCACTGTACTTGACAGAAATGTTATGGGATTTTTTGCATCAATTTGAGGAATGCAGACCATCTTTTCTACTGACAGAGTGCTGCCTACTTCATAGACTAGTGTAGACAAGTGAGTCCCCCAGATCTGTGAGCTCTAGGATGGCTTAACTTTCCTGATTCTATTGTCTCCCAAAATGTTAACTCATTTAATTAAAAAAAAAAGCCAGGGTCCATGACATACAGCTACTCAAGAGGCTGAGGCAGGAGGACTTCTTGGAAGAGTTCAAGGCCACTCTGTAAAACATAGAAAGACCAAGATTCAAAACAAAGATGAAAAGGATATATGTTCCTTTTTTATAGAAAAAAAGGTTGATGCTCACCTTGTCATAGTAACTGTTCTACTGAACTAATAGTTTTGACCATCATGTTATTCTTCTTATTTTTTTCCTCAAAAACTTTTGATATATTTGGTAAAGGGCCTCACTACATAGCTTGGACTCACAATGATCCTCAGGTTTTCAGTCTCCCCAGAGCTGGGATTATAGGCATGAGCCACCATGCCCAGACTTCACTGCTGGTTCAGCCCCCCCCCCCCCGGGGTGGATCTGGTGCAGCACATAGTGCCAGGGATTGAACCCCAGTCCCTGCACTTTCCTAAGCAGGTGCTTAGTCTGCTGAGATATCTCACCAGCCTTCCCCAATAACTTTTGATCAAATATGGTAATTCTATTTTTTTTTATCATTTAGAAGATGTCTTAGTCCAGTGGGGGTACTAAAATAAGATACTATAAACTAGTAATGTTATGGACAATGAACATTTATTTCCTACAATTCTAGAAGCTGGGAAGTCCAAGGTCAAAGTACCAGATGATTGGGTGTCTGGTGAAGAGTAGTTTCCTCAGAGACTGCCATCTTCATATTCCAAGCACCCAATGAGAGGCCAAGAGATCTCTCTGAAGTCTCTTTTGTGAGGCCACTAATCCCTTCAAGAGAACTCCATATTCATGACCTAATTATCTCCCCAAAGTCCTACTACTGAAAGATTTTAATACCTGAATTCTGGGTGATGTAAATTTTAATTACTTGTAGAAGTATGGTTGGAAAAATCAAAATGACCTTGGAGAGCAAGCCCCTCATATAAGTCTAAGAAAATATTTTTATGTATGGTTTTCAATTTTTCCTTTTTGTTGTTGTTGTGTAACTCCATCATTGGAAAAATAGCTTTGATATTAGCCTTAAATAAGTCCATCTGTGACGTTATATGCACATAGAAAGGCCTGATTTCATTGTTCGTTTTCCATCTCATTTCACCTTTGTCCACCTAATATAGTTCTTTCCTGGTTGAAATTGCCTCAGTGACAAGAAACGAACTTCAACTGATTTAAACAAAAGCATTTCTTGGCTATAAAATAAAAGATCCATGCAGTGACTATCTTCAGACATCTGTCAACTTCTTTCTTTCCTTCTGCCTCTCTGTCTCTGTCTCTATCTCTATCTCTCTGTCTCTGTCTCTCTTTCACACTTTCTCGCTCTCTCATTCTCTTGTTATCTCTCTCTGCTCCATCTCATTCTACATTTCCTTCCATTCCATCTCAGACAAGGTGTGCCCAAGTAGTAATAACAATACCTCCATCAGCACTGGTTTTACATTTTACAAATCACAGCAATGAAATGAAAGAGTCTTTTTTTCAAAAACCCTGGAATTAAAAATCATTGGCTGGCTCAGGTCACAAACACAATTTTTGAATCAGTCATTGTGGCCAAAAGATTGTTCCAATTGTTAATTGCTACATAACTCCCCTAAAACTTGGTAGCTTAAAACAACCATTTTACCACATCTCATGATTTTATTTGTAATTTTATTTTTAATGGAAATATTCAGTTTTTATTTCTGCAATTTTATTTGTAATTTTAGATTAAGTTTGGCAGGGTAATTTTTCTGCTCCTCATAGCATGGAAAGAGGTGTTCCATAACATTCATCAGGTAATTGGACTGATTTGAAAAGTCCAAGATATCTCATTCATCCTAGCTTGAAAAGTATGGCTAGAATTCTCAACTATGACATCCACCTGTGATAGCCTTTCTAATATGGTAGTCTCTGGGTAGATAGACTTCTTCCAGGATGTCTCAGAATTCCCAGGAAGCAGATTCCAGAAAGCCGGGGTGGAAGCTGAAAGTCATTTAATTACCTATTTTAAGAAATCATAAGTGTCCTTTTGAATACAATCTAATGCCATCCCAGATGCAGCAGAAGAAAAGTAATACTTTGTAATATGAAGGGTAGTTAATTTTTGTTTTGCCACAGTCTTTAATCTGTAAAATGATAGATCTGATTGGACAAGTTCGGTCATGTGACTATGTCCATTTCCAAGGGTTTGAGTCATCCCCACCTGAATAATCTGATAACATTTCCTAAAGGGAAATTAGAGCATAGTAGCCAGAAAACAATGGAGTGTATGCTAGGATATGTAGAATTAACAGCAGAATGAGAAAGACCAAAACATGGGACTCATAAAAGCCTGAGCCCCGAACCCTGCCATTCAGTAGCTTAACCTAATTAATGAAGCTTCTTTTCCCTGGATATAAAATGTGGACAGTAATGACCTTCCCAAGGTTGCTGCAAGCATTAGAAAAAGCACTGTGTGTGAAGCGTTCCATGTTTGCTGAACAAACGCTATCAACTTCTTTTCTGATGAAGCCTCAAACTTTGGGCATGAGCTGCACTCGAAACCTTCACTGACTTTTTGAGTGACAATAAAATGTACTGGCCTAAGGAATTGAGACTATGTAGGAGCCGCATGCTATTTGCAGGCAGCACTAGGTCTTAATTCCCAGATGCAATTCACATTTTCACTTTGATCAGTAAAAGCAGACATGGTTTTGTCTCTGTTCACATAGGGATGCAGCTCCCACTCCTTGCAGTGACGTACTCTTTCATCTGTGAACTGTATTTCCCTCAGAATACAAAGCATTCAAGGCTGTCAGTCCTTTAAGCAATATTGGAGGTTGCTCAACCCATCTTCATAATGGAGTTTAGGGCTGAATTTGGCTTTTTTTCTTTTATTGGTCATCACTGATAAAACATGATTGCTTAATATTTTTTCCTGGGTATTCAGTTACTGGAAGCTGTCTTCAAAATTCAGAGATTAAATGTGTCTTAAAATACTAGACTGATGGCTTCTCTGTCTGGCACTTTTCATCATGAAAACACTTTTGAAACAGACCTGTCCTTCATGAAATGTTAGCCTTGGTTTCTACATTTTTTGTGAATGTCAGCTGGAAGCTTGAGCTCTGAGTGTTGTAGCTCTTTCATATGTGACATTCTCATTTTTTTTAATCTTTTCAATTAGTGTGTCTACTTCTTAAATTTGATCTGAATAAAAGTGATCTTGGATATTGTACGGCATCAAAGTAGAATACTAGCTTTTTTCTAGGCAATGAAAAGAGTACCTTAAGACAGGAGGGAAGTGGTACATCATGTTCAGGGTGTAAGGGTCCATCCATTGATAATAAATAGCATTATTTGAGTAAACGATAGAGGTAAAACTAAACAACAGTGAAGATCAGAGTAAGTAAATTGTTCCTCTCTCAATTTCCTTTAGCATCTTCTGACATCTTTAAGAAGGAAATCTTAGTTTTGTACTATCACATATTCTATTTAATATCTCTCTAAAATGTGTCCATCTCCAGTTTTTAAAACAAGCTAAGAACTCCACATTAGGAGGATAACAGTATCCATCTAGAATTGGTAACTGTCTTGTTATACTTGTTTCTGTCTGACCATTGAACAAATTGTGCCAGTTTTCCATTTATAATATAGAATTGAAATTTTTTTTATAAATCCATTAAAAATGTCCTCAAAGAGACACCCTGTGCTTTAAACTCAGTTGGAGATCTTGGCCTCATTTATGGCTTATGGAATTTCTTTTGTCCAGGCTCCTCATTTATAAAACAAGAATCTGCAGTTGCTTTTGTGACATGGGTTCAGAGAAAGCTGTGTGGCTTGTAGGAACATAACAAAGCAAATAGTGAACTACCTCTGCCCAGGCCTCATCTGATGCATGTCTCCACAGAAGCAAGGATTCCATGGTGACAAGCCTCTTGCTTCTGTCAAGGGAATTAACTCATTGGCAGAACCAACCATGCAATTGCACTTTACAAATGCAAAGCAATGAAACAGGAGGGGAAATGCATCTGATGGAGAAGCAGTGTGGTATAAGATAGAACAGAGCTGCTCCCAGGCAAAGGGAGCATTTTCACAATTGTCACTGCATTTTGGATTTCTACTTATATAGTAAGAAAAACAGTACTAAATTATTGAGTACTTACTTTACCAGTCATTGATCTTGGGTTTTTTGGTGTATGAATCTCTTTAGTCATGAAATTCTTTAAACATAGTACTTAAGCTCATTTTTGAGATTTAAGAAACTGAGGCCAAAAAAATGAATGCTTTACACAGAATCACATAGAAGAATCAGAATTTGAATCTCTGATTCCAGTTATTCTACTTTTAATAACAACACCTTAATGATTTGCTACTGAAAAAAATTCTGCAATAGGTGTTTATGTGGATGTGAGTAATAAAGATTAAATCCATTTGTTTCAAATGACAAGCTCTTAAAATTCACAGTATATATAAATATTCACATCAAAATTGTGTGTTATATCATTCTGGCCTCTTGCTATTGTTAGTCATGGAGGTGCTAAATTGTTTCAAATGAAGCAGATAATCTGTTGGCTTTCAACGAAAACATTCATATGTAAAGTTAGGTTCAAATGCCCCTTGACTCTCATAGTCCAACGGAGCTCAAGAAATGATCTTTTGGAAACCATCTCTTGACTGTACTTTTTGGTGTTCCAACTTCATTCTGAAAGGGGCTGCTCTCTGGAGACTCTGGATGCTCAAGGTTACAGTTTACTAGTTTAGCAACCTCAGGAGAAAGAGAGCTGCTTCTCCCAAAAATAGCCAATCAAATTCTTTAAGCTGATTCCTCGACTGGCTTCTTCACATCTGATCCAATGACTGAGACAAGAGGTGGAAGAAAAATCCAAAGAAGGTGGGACTAGGTCACATGACCATAAAATTGAGAAAATCAGAAAAGGTTGTTTCCCCAAATATAAAGCCAAGTGCTCCTGTCACAGGGGAAAAGGTGGGATTATTGCTGGGAAAGCCAATTTGATACGTAAGTGTGAAACTGGTTTTAGATTTTTACTTATTCATAAAGCCTATCTCTTGGAATATTATATGGCAACTACTTTAACAGTTAACACAATTGAGAAGCCCAAGTTTTATTTTAAATAGAAGTCATTCTTTCACTTACACATAGTAATAGTCACCACATGGTTCTATATGTATCCAGATGGAGAGCTCCTTTATTTAACAGGGTAGAAATGGCTATTAAGAGGATTGTTGCTATGATCCAAATGTGTCCCCTCCCCCAGTTCTATTCAAAATCAACAGGGCACTGATACTAGGAAATGAGTCTTGGAGGTGATTAGCCTGTGGGAGAAGTCTTCCTGGATGGTTGTGACAGTTGTCAATTTGAGTAAGAGAAGTTCAATTAAAGTAGCTCAGCAATTATACACGCTAGGGTGTGGAACCTTAGCGCAGCTTTCTGCCTAGATAGTCAAAGGGGACATGTCAAAGGATGGATCTGCTTTAGTTTCTTTGGGAGTACTCCAGTCTTTGTCTTCACCTTGGACATCATCTTCTGACTTCTATCATAGACTTTTCAGCTTCCAGTGTAGATCTTTCTGCCTTCCAGAGTAGACTCTTCAACCCTTTTTCACAGTCTCACCAGCTTCCTAACATAGAATCAAGCAAGACAGTGCAGTGAGCTCCAGTGTGCTGACAGACCCTCTGTACTCTTTCTCATATGACTCTACAAGTGGCCATTGCAAATCAATCTTGCTAATTCTTATATACTTGTATAATTTGTGTTATACCTATTTCTCTCATAAGCACTGGCTAACACAAATTTTAGTACCAGTAGTGGCTCTACAGAAATAGAATTGTTAGCATGAAATTCTTAAAAAGGTTTAGGAGATTCTAGAATAGCCTCTAATTTTTTTTTTTGTATTTTTAGGGGAAGGTGTACCAGGTATTCAGGGTCTCACTACTAGATCAGACTCATAGTGATCCACCTGTTTACAGCCTCCCAAGAACTGGGATTGCAGGCATGTGCCACCACAACCAGTCTCAGCACACATTGGGCATGGGAGACCCTGGACCCTATGTCTCTTTGCAGGTGCTTTAATCCACTGGGCCATTTGGCCAGCCCTTAGACTCTAATTTGAATAGATCTAAAGATGCCATGGTCTCGTCATCCAATTCTTTGGGGAATACTGATAGTCCTTGGCATGAACTGTTTAAAAAAATATGCAGTGTAGAACCATTTGACTATACTAATTTACCACTGTGAGATGTAAAGAATTTAGTGACTCCATACATGAAAGTTTTGAGTACTTTTGGTAGAATTAGAAGTATGTTGCTGGCTGGTTGTTTTTACCATCTTTGGACAATCTAGTGAAGGAAAACAATGAGCCAAAACATCCATTGGAAGTCAAAAATCTCCCAACAAGGAGCAGGGGAAATGGCTCAGTAGAACAAATGCCTCCTTGGCAAGCACAAGGGTCTGAGTTCAATCCCTGGTTCCGAAAAAAAAAAAATCTCCCAACTGTGAAGACAAATTAATAAAGGAAGCTAAGAAGCTCAAAGATGCAAATTCCCAGCTCCAGAAATGCATAAGAAATTTAAAAATTTCCAAATATTTCCTCAAAGAAAATTTCTCTTTTAGCCACAGGGCCAAAATTACAGAAACCCAAGCACAGACCCTCCTAATTCAATTGGCTGAACTACATTGTAAGTTTAATGCTTAGCTTTGAAGGACATCTGGAGCAAAGGTGAGAGCATTGATCATAGAAGAACAGAACCCCATATGCTGGTATGGGGCCACATGGGAGGATCGTGAGGACATGGAAGATGTGGAGCTTCCAGATGCTAATGAGTTTATTTTGCCAGAGAAAGCTTTCCCTACCTGCAGTAGCAGAGTCCTCCCCACCCCACCCCACCCCAGCCCCTGGGGTGTTTGGCTCCTCTAGTATACCTGAAGAAATGAATCCTATGTTGAGCAAGGAAGATAATGCTGATCCTCCTCAGGACCCACCCTTGCGGCCCATTTTTGTCCACTAGTCCTATAACCTGCAGGAGGCTCCTAAGAGTGAGGTATATAGTATGACTTCCTAGAGGAGGCCACTACTGTCCCAAAGAACTTATTGAGTTTTCTAACTCTTATAAACAGAGACCTAATGAGCAAACATGGAAATGGAATTTACAAGTGTGGAATGGTGGCAAAAATATATACCTGGATCAGGCTGAGTGTGTTGATATAAGCCTAATAAGCATGGATTCTGAAATTTTTTTCTTTATTTTTTTAATGTATTCAGTTGTTATGGGGTTTCACTACACAGTTCCACTCATGGTGATCCTTCTGCTTTCAATCTCCTCAGTGCTTGGATTACAGATGTGCACCACCACTCCCAGACTCTAGCTGGCTCAGCCCACCCTGAGGGTGGGGCTGGCATAGCATGTGATGCTAGAGATTGAACTTCAGTCACTGCACTTGCCTAAGCAGGCACTTTAGTCTGCTGAGCTATCTTGATGGCCCAGATTCTGAATTTAATGTTATAGCTCATGGAGTAAAGAAAGGCATTGATAATTAATTTGGCTAGTTGGCACAACTATGGATCAAAAGATTTAGCACTATGAAGGAGATAGTGGTGCTTGCTATACCACAGTTTACTGCTGAGGAGTGGATTCAGGTTTAGGGAAATGGGAATGTTGAAGTGGTTCTGTCATGTTAAACCTAATCCTCCATGTGGGGATGATCCAGAAAGTGTCTCCTTTACTAACACCTTGGCAAACAGATCTGTGAGGGGAGCACATTGATTTCTCTGTGTGCCAGATATTACAGTGGGGACCAGGGTTGCTCAATTGGGAAATTTAAGGGTAACAGGCTTGATTGTACCCCAGAGTATCAGAGGTCAAATGCCAGCACCTAACCATCAAATACAGAGCAGACATTCTTACCATAGCAGAGAGCAAAACCAGAAAAATGACCAAAATGGTCTGACACGTATACAACTGTGGTGTTGGCTGGTCAGCCATGGTGTTCCCAAAAGTGAAACAGAATGGAAGCCTACAAAAGTTTTATTAAATTTTATAATAAAAAATGGGCTGGCCAGATAGCTCAGCAGACTAAAGTGCCTGCTTTGGCAGAGCACAGTGGCCAGAGTTTAATCGCCCATGTGCAGTGCCAGCTGTGCCCTTGGAGGACACTGAGAGGACAATTGAGACTGGACATGGTGGTGCCCACCTATAATCCCTGTGCTTGTGTGGCTGAAAATGGAAGAATCACTACAAGTCTGATCTACATAGTGAGACCCTGTGAACCCTGTACACCCTATAGACCCTGTCCTAAATTCATAAAAATTAAATAAATAATAAAAAAAATTAAGGGCAAATGAACAGAAACCTACTTCAAATTGTACTAACAAAGAATCATGGCCCCTCAACTAATTCCCAGATTTGAGTCAGGTTAGAAACCCAAAACCCCTTGAATGAATAGGAGGTCAGGTCCCCTTGGGGAAGTATCTTGATGCACTAAAAATTTATGCAATCAATCTTTCTCCCATCCTTCCCCAGAGGAAATCTAAGGCCTTTTGCTCAAGTGACTATACCTTGGGGAAAGGGACATAATCAGACATTCTGGGCACTCCAGGACACTGGCTTTTAAATAACACTGATTCCAGGGCATCCAAAATATTGATATGCCCTCCAGCAAGAATGGGGCCTCGGGATCAGCTGATCTGCTGAGCTTCATCCAAGGTCCAACTCACAGTGGGACCAGCAGGTCTTTAACTTCATCCTGTAGTCATTTTCCCTGATCTAAAATGCATAATTGGGACAGATACACTTAGTTTTGGCAGTATCCTTACATTTGTTGCCTAACCTATAATATCAGGGCTACTATGGTTGGGAAAGCCAAATGGAAGCCATTAGAATTGATTTTTGCCTGTTAAAATAGTAAACCAAAAGCATTATCATATTCCTGGATAGATTATAGACATTAGTGCTACTATCAAGGACTTGAAGGATGCAGGGGTGATGGTTCCTACCACATCTCCACTTAATTCTCCCATTTGGCCTATGCAGAAGACAGAAGGGTCTCAGAGAATGATGGTAGATTACAGTAAACTGCATCAAGTGAGACTTACATTGCAGCTACCTGAGCAAATGAACACACATCTTGGTATTGTATGCAGTTATTGATTTGGCAAACACTTTCTTCTCCATACTCCATAGGACCATCAGAAACAATTTCCTTTCATCTGGTAAGGCTATAAATACACCTTCACTGCCCTACTTCAGGGTTTTATGAACACTCAAGCCTCGTGCCTTTCT
>NDGN011467512.1:0-13553 GCA_002564285.1 Tympanoctomys barrerae
GGGTCTGATTTATTTCACTTATGAGTATGGTCTCTAGTTGCATCCATTTACCTATAAAAGCCTAGAGTTTATCTTTCTTTATAGCAAGGTAATACTCCATAGTGTAAAAATACCCCATCTTTTTATCCATTCCTCAGTCGATGAGCATTTGGGTCATTCACAAGGCTTAGCTGTGACACATCACATGCTGATTCTTTTATTTACCGTTAGTATATCATGGCCCAGGGGCCGTGATCACCTGGTACATTTGTCCCAGCGGACGGGAAGAGAACTCTTGTGAGAAATCATAGGTGTTCCTGTGACTTGGACAGGATAGTGGTCTGGTTCAGAGGAGGGGCACGGAGGTACCATCGGGTTATGTGACAGGGTGGCAGGCGTTCCTTATGGCCCGATTCAGAGGAGACAGGGTGGGCCAGGGGCTGAACGGGCTGCATCACCAGCACAGGGTGGAGGGGAGCCGGGTGGGGCTGACTCAGCCGCAGGCCCGGCCCGCCAGGTTGCAGGGGCAGATCACGGGGTGTCAGATCCCGCGGCAGGCAGCCACAGAGTGGTAGAAAGCCTCCCAAACCTCGAGCTGCTTTCTAAGCAACCTCTGCAGAAAGGGTGAGTGAGCAAGGCAGCAGGATCTCCATGTGGCAAGCACGCTGTTTTGTAAAGAACAGCGGTAATATTTGGACTAAATCAATTCCTTACATATTTACCGGAGTTGTGCTTCAAAGATAAGTACCAAAATGTACACAGAGGGATGATATTAAAGACCCGGACGGTACAGCACAAAACGGGTGAAGAGCGGAAGAAGAGGGCATGCAGCTTAGAATGTGCAGGTCGTGAAATGGCGTTGAAGGTTTGAAACAAGACACCCACACGTGTCTTCTGCAGGACAGCGGCAGAAATCGCGATCACTTTAGTTCGCATTTGTATGTGCTCAAGATTTATCACCATCACCTTCATCTCGGGGGACTGGTAAATGTGTGTATCCGTCGTCACCGTTTTGCTTTCTTTCCCTTTTCCACCTTTTCCTGCCTCCTTCGTCCCCGTATCCCCTCCCCCCTTTCTCAATGTCTACTTTTCTCTTTCCTGTTGCCTCTTTCTCTTTTTTTGCTCTTTAAAGGATTTACATTTCGGGTTTCTCATATAAGGAAAACCGTGTGGTCTCTAGCCTTTTTGTCTGATTTGTTTCGCAAAGCAAGACCCATGACTGTCTTTGTATACAAGGCCAAGACGTGACGTGCCGGCTCAGCCAAGCACGCAGGTATGGAGCCTTGAGCCTTGCCCGGCCCGCGCCGCGCTCCACTCCACCTGCCCCTACCTATATCCACCCCCACCGTGAGGATGTTGCTGAGGGAGAGTGTAAGTGATAGGAGAGATTTTAAGCAAGGCTGGTAAATGTTCTGGAACATTGATTCTTCCTAAAAAAATTTTACATAAATGCTGCCAGTAGAGAGAGGAAGAAGAAAAGAGGAGTGACTTGAAAATAGCAGACATCTTCACTGTTAAAAAGCTAGACGAGTGGAAATGTAACCATCCTGTACTTCACTCGCATACTGGGGCTATTCAGGCCCCCTTGAAGGTCACCAGGGCTCTGGGGGCTTTGACTGGTCTGTGTGCTAGGACTGCAAGTAAAAGACAGGGAGTAGGGGGAAGCGGAGAGAAGGGAGAGGGAGAGAGAAGGAAGAAGAGGGAGAGGGAGGTGGGAGACACACACACACACTCTCTTACACACACAACTGTAGCACACATGGTTTTGAATCTTAACCACGTGACCCTCCGGGCAGCAGCCGGCCCTTTGCTGCTGGTGCTGCTCGGCTGCAAGAGGACTGAAATTCAATCATCAGCTGCTTCCTTTCCCCTGGGCTGGATACAAAACAGACTCAGAAAAGAATTAGCTGTCCACCCACTCTGAAAGTCCTGGAAGTTAGTGTTTATCAGGGCAGTAACTTTCAACGAGGCAGCTGAAGTTTTGTTTTATTTGTTTGCAGATTTTTTTCTAAATAAATTATGTAGTCCATGCTTTTGGGAAAGATGAGATTTGGTGAAAACCCAAGTGTGACAGGTGTTTTTCTGCGTGTGCGTGTGTTCAGCTAGGATAATTTGTTTTGTGAAGTGGCTCAGAAATATAATAAAATGGCCTTGATTCAATTTTCAAACTAAATATTTACAATTTGAAGTGATTAGGAGTTAGGAGAATCACACCTGGTCCTTTTGCGGATGTATTTCAAGAAAATTTATAGTCATGGGTCTATTGACATTTACTGGACTCTGTTAGCCCAGTTGCAAATAGTAACCTAATATTACTCTGCTGTTTGAAAGATAATTGCAGAAAGAGGGTCACTTGCCTGCTCTGGACTTGTGGCTGGCTTCGTGGCATTGTTAGAACAGAGAGAGGCTGGTCTGGCCCTGGGGATCTGCCCCTGGAGGCTCAGCAGAAGGGGCATGGGCAGTACCAGCCTGCTTGCCGTGACTGCGGACCCGAGGGAGTCTGTGACTGTGAGGTCATGAGGGTGCTTTCACTAGAAATGTTTACCAGATTAGCTATTCGTGGGTTATAGATTATTTACAGGCTGTGGTCATGAATACAACCCTTAGAGCCGATCGTGTTGCGCTGTGGTTACTGTCAGTGCATGAGGCAAGGGGGACGAGACAACCAACACGAGCAATGTGGTCAACAAAAAAGAATGCTCTCAAAGCTGCACTGGTGATGCAGGCAGATTCCAGAAACCAGAGGATTTGTTGATCTTCTACTATAGGCCATAGACTATGTATATAAGGGAAGTTTGAGAACATATGGAAGGACACAGAACAGAGTAGCTTACAGAGAACTGATTTCTATTTGTGATTGGATTAACTGACTATATTACAAGCGAGAGGATTTTAGAAAGAACAGAAGCTGCCATGTGGGCAGTTTGCATATTGAAACTCTTCATGCAATTTGAGTAGTCCACTGAAGTTTTCCTATTATATCTGAGGCCTTTACTGTTTCCTTTGATCCAACTATAGAGAAAACAAGCATGCATTATCAGCTCGATGATAATTTTATCTTACGATAATGCATAAAGCAATGTAGTGGCACAGTACCTCCCAGGTGTGCTTGGCTAGAAAAATGAAGCCCATGTGTGCCCCAGTCTCCGGGCGGTGCTGCTTTCTTCTCTTTTGTTCTGGAGAATTGCCCGGCTTTGTACTCTCTAACTTTCAGCAAAAAGCAATTTTGTAAACGCTGCCCTCAGATGCCCTGATGAAGTCATAACTGATGAAGGCGCAGAGATGAAGATGCTGCTGTGAAAAATGGGCCCCATCTCAGGAAGCCGATTAGTAATCATGAAGTGGGGACAAGGCAGAATAAGGTGGCGCGTGTACTGCAGGCTGTCAGTCGCCCGAGTTGCAGTTTGCCCACAGCCTGAGGGAACTATCAGAAGTCAGAAGTGCTTGTGGATTCTAATCTGTCATCACTCACTCAGTGTCAAATTGTGTCAGAGGGCTCAGTCTCCTTTTGGGCTTCAACAATGAACTCTCTGCTCTGTGATATCCCTTCTGGTCAAATAAGCTTTCATTTGAAAATTACTGAGCTCTTTTTATGACTTTTTCTTCAATGCAACTGGGAGCTGGGAATCCTAAAGCCACACGTATGGTTTACTTCTTTCAAAAGCAAGCTAATACAGACTTTTTACATAAAATCCCTACCACCTCCCGGAAAATGTAATCCAGCACACTCCTCCCCTCTCTTCTGTGTCTGTATCTAACTGTTCTTCTTTACAGGGTTGGTGATTTTTCTTGTCATTCATAGAAGACAACTGCTTTACTCCTCCTTTTGTGGATTCTCCATAGGTGCTACTTGCAAGCCATGGGTGCCTTTCCCTCCCTTTCTCATCCATTTCTTTTTTCCTTCCTCAGAAAAATTAAACTCTCTGAAAGATCCATTAACTCACACACTTTAACAATTTATTAATACATAAGACACTTTTCCAAAAAGAATTGAGATGAAATAACCTTGAAATCTTCCCATGAGAAGATACCTGGAAATTCTAGGTGAACAATTTTTAAAATTGTGTGTAGTGTGTGTGTGTGTGTGTATGTATACGTGTGTGTATGTGTACGTGTATGTGTGTGTGTATGCATGTGTGTGTAAGGGATTGGTGTGGGTAGTCAGCATAAACTAGAGATTGACTAAGCATAGAGGAACAGATGGCAAAGCTAGGATTCTATAAGAGGTAGGAATTAGTAATGAGATGAAAATGAGACTCTTAAAAGATAACCCTCTCAATAAAACAGTCACTACAAAATAAAGCCACTCATACACATGGAGGGCCAAAGCTTTTCTACCAGAGCCTGATTGCTGCAGGGCAGTGTTTCTTTTAGAGGATTTTTATTATAACAGGCTTGTCATCCAATGGGTTTTTGATTCAAATATCACACTCACTGTGGTACATAAACTTAAAAGCTGAGAATCAACATGATGAGTGCCCATGGGCCAGTGAAACTCACAGGCAACTGGGAAAAGCAGACAGAGTTCAGGCCCAAAAGATTTCCCCATAGACATAGTCTAAGGGTGAGCTCTCCATTTACAGTTACACAGTGTTCATGGAAATGGTTCACTCTGAAGGAGAATCAACAAAGCCAAATGTTCATTCATCTGTTAAACTTTGAGGAGATATTTAAGTGTTAAAAAGAATAAATACAGTATGAGAGATCAAACAGAACCTCAATAAATTGAAAATGTAAACATTGAAGTAATAATAGAATAAGTGCATTAGGTGCTAGATACAGTTAAAAAGTAAATTAGTGATCTGGAAGATCAATCTGAAGAATACTGTTTGTAACAGAACTCATTCAATTTTGGTTGGTATAAAGTTGAAATTCAAAAGACCAAAATAACACCATAGTACTCTAACATACATGAGATATGATAAAACATGTTGAATGTGTAAATTTTTAAAAATTATTACAGTGCAAGAAACACTAGCATTCATCTTTCCCAAATATTTGCTCTTGTTTATAATAGCTCAGCATTCTTTGCCACTTTCTGCAGTATTTCTGGAAACCTTCTTTCATGAGTGTATTTAATTGTGTTTTATTGAATTGACTCAAATGATTACCTTTCATGGTCATTTGACTTTGGGAAAGACCCAGAAGATGTCTAAAGCCAGAATTGGCAAAGAAGTTGGATGAGGACACACTGTGTTGTTCTCATGAGCCTGCCTCTGTCGCCTGTCACTCAGCAGCTGCCTTGTGTGCATTTTTTATCACACCTCATAAAGACACAAAAGACAACTCCCAGAGCTGTTTCCGACAGTGGCAAAAAATAATGAGATTAGTGGGACTGAAGTGAGGTGGAGTATTTTGAGGGAGAGAAATGGCAAGGTGTCTTTCCCTGTAACCATTTTTAAATTTAAATACACACCACAGATCCTGATCAGTCCTTGTTTCCCTGATATGAGTTGCAATAGGAAGAAACATAGTAGAATTCTCCTTAAGCCATGAGCTCGTGTATTCTTTCCTCTGCTTATTGACCCCTGCATCCATCCGTTCTTCTGTCCCCATAGCTACACCTTTATCGATTGCATGGTGGAATGTGCTGTAAACAGCTGCAGATAAAAATATTCCAAAGCACTTCGGCCACACACTATTAAATTGATCGAGCCTTGGGAAACCATAGATCTCTGGATTTTGCAATATCACTTGTCCAGGATGAGCACTTCTCTTACTCTGGTCTTACTCAAATTACTTGCATTTGAGGTCACCGAATAAGAAGTTACCCTGTAAACATAGCATACATACCTTCCAAAATTCAAAGTTCTTGCCAAGAATTGTATATGCTAGATATTATAACTTATTTTTTATTTTGTATAAAAATATGCTGAATTAAGTCAGGCTACTGGTTTCCCAAAACTTCACTGTGAGAGTTCTTTAACTGGGAAACACAGCTCTCGCTTTCTAGTGAGTCGAGGTCTAACTTTAGCCTTTAAGAAACTGCCTGGTTTTTGCTCTTTAGGTTATGTTATTATCATAAATGTGTTGAACCAGTGAGATAACTTGTGCAACAGGAAATGGTCAAAATCTCTCATAACTAAACTATGGCACAGAGCTGGGGAATTTATGTATCCTGAGGCAGAATAACAAATATGTATTAGTCTTTCTTCCAGGGCAAGCTAATTATTCTTGATGCTTTTGCTTGTTGGCATTAAAAACATGCCTCGTTGGTAAATAACTGGCTACATGGTGTTATCGCTATAATAAATTAGTCTATTAAAAAGAGTCCATCTGGAACAGCAACTTTTATTGGAGTCATCAGCTAACTTGCTTTATGAAAATGCACTATGGCTTCCTGACAGCGAATGATCTTTTGCACTAATAAATTAGAGAATTACAGTGAGCGTGCTGTAATTACCACTCTGGGTTTTCTAGCCTTTGATAGGCGCAGTAGTCTCTGTGCTTCTCCTGGGGGTGCTGAATTGTTTTCGACTTATTCTTCTATCCAGAGATTAGCAGGCTCTTCTTGGGCCTATTTTTCTACAGCTCTAACTCTATGAGTTGGTAATTTAATATGCATTTTCTCCAACTACTGAAATGTATTATGGTTAGGACCTGGGGAAAATAGCCATGAGATAGATTCAAGGTTATCCATTGCCAATTACAAGAGCAACTCATGTGAAAATTCTTTTCATAACATATAGCTCTGGAAATATAATGGATTGAATACATGTTTTTGTATGGAGAGGGGTCTATTCATTGGGGGAGAAAAAAAGCTATACATTCCACAAAACATAGTTTGGATGCTTTTAATTATTTTATTTATAAACTATACATAAAACATAGACATATTAGTGGTGTATCATGTAATGTTTCAATACATATACATTTATGATATTTAAATCAATTTAAATGTATTCATCTCCCCTAAACAGTTACTATTTCTTAATGGTGAAAATGCAAAATGCAACACAGTTGAGATGTTTGAGAGGCTTAAAGGAAGTACAAAAGTTCTCCAAAGGGACAAAAGAAAAGGAAGGAAGGAAGAAAGGAAGGAAGGAGAGAAGGAAGGAAGAGACTGGAAGTGTGAAAACTTGGTAAACAATGCACACAGAAGAAAGATGGGATACAAAGGCAGCAACCAAACTGTCACTGTTGTCAAGAAATTGTGAGTGGCAAGTGAAATAAATCAGACCTGCATGTGCAAACAGCGTATTGTCTCGCTAGTTTAAGATCCTGAAAGAGTAAATAAAATCTGAAAGGTGCAATGGATACTGTGAAAGGGAAAGAATCTGTTCAGAAGGAAGGAAAAATTGGGAAGAGGAAAAGGACAAAAGAAAGAAGGGAAAAGATTCTATTTATGTATATATACAAGATAGCTTGGATAATTGTACTACTGATTTCTACTGATCTATTGAAAAGAGCAGTTCTGGCTGCTTAAATTTTTTCTTCTTTTTAATTTCTCATAACTTTTTAAGCCATTTTTCATGTTTATGTTTGGTAATCTAAACAACTAATTTGAAGATAACATTATGTAATATAAAAAACATTGTCAAATTCTTGTTATTTTGCTTAGTAGAATTCTGTGTCACTTCTAATTTTTTCTTTTTTTAAAAAAAACTATTTTGTATTCTCTTTAAAAAATAATAACATGAGGCTGGAGAGATAGCTCAGTGTAATAAGTGCTTGCCTGGCAAGTGTAAAGTCCTGAGTTAGATCCCTGGTACTACCAAAATAATAATAATAATAATAATAATAATAATAAGTCTAATAATAACAATAATAATAAAGAAATGGTGCATGGCAAATTGCTAAGCCTTAGAAATCTAGAAGGTGACTTTGATCAGATTGGTAGCTCATGTCAGAGGAAAACCGAATCCTCTTTGGTGAAGGTACTTCATTTTGCATTCTCTGTTTTCCAGGATGAAAATAAACCAAATAATGAGCTCACAACCAAGATTATCAAACTCATAAGAGATGTAAACTACACATACTAGTGCTGCATAGGTAACCTATTATATGTTTAGATTCCAAAAGACTTCAGAGATGGGAATTATAACATATAGTTCCAAAATAAAACATTTATGAAATATTTAAAGGAATAGAAAACATGAAACAAAAAAGTACAAGAAATATGGCATGATTTAAAATACCTAGGAATACATAACAACATGCTAACTGTAATATTTAGAATTGAAAGATGTAGTTGCTAAAAATAAACAAAAGCTTTATTTTTAGCTTTTATTTAGCTTTATTAGAAGTATATAATAAGGAAAGGGAAACAAGTTAATTGGAAAACAGGCCCAAAGAAACTAAGGAAGAGATGTAGGGAGCGTAAAACATGAAAATCAGATGTTAAGACGCATGGAGCACAGACATAAGAATTCTATCACTGCGCTACAAGAGCTCTACTTGCTAATTTGTTAGGAATTTAGACTCAGCTTCCCTGCTGACCTCTTGAATAAGGATCTAAAATGGCTAATAAACTCCTCAGGGGACCACTTGCTCCCACAGTTTTGAGAAGAACCAGAGGAGTAAGTTTATAGTTAGAAAATAAAGAGAATGGAGAAGCAACATTTGTATGTATGTATGTATGTGTATGTGTGTGTATGTGTGTGTATGTGTGTGTATGTGTGTGTATGTGTGTGTATGTATGTGGTCGCTACAGGGTCTCACTATGAAATTTAGACTTGTGGTGATCCTCCTGCTTTCAGCCTCCCCAGTGCTGGGATAACAGGTGTGCCTCACTACACCAGGACTCTGGCTGAGGCTGATGTGGCATTCAGTGCTGGGAGTTGAACCACAGTCCCTGAGCTTGCCTAAGCTTGCCTAAGCAGGTGCTTTAATCTGCTAAGCCATCTCACCGGGCCGAAGCAGCAATATTTGAAGAAATGATGATCATGCCTCTTGCAGAATTAATGGAAGATACAAATCTGTTTTTAGCCACCAGAATAAATCCAAGTAAGTTAATACCTGGAAACACTGAAATGAGACTGCAGAGCACCTCAAATGATAAAGAAACCCTAAAATGTCATAGAAGGTAAAGACGGTCAGCCCTGGAGCAGTGACGTCAGCATCAATACCAGCAGCAGAAAACAGGAACGACATCTGAAAAACTGACCTCTGTAGACACTGAAATGAACTCTTGAGAAGATCAAACAAAATAAAGGCATTTTCAGGCAATCAAAACCAGATCTATACGTAGCACCTTCTGAAGGATGTGGTTAAGGGGGAAGAAAGGTTATTCTCAAAGGAAGGTCAAATACAGGACAGAATGGTAAAGAAGCTCAAAATCTTGAAAATGAGTTTAACAAACTATTTGTATAAAATGACATTGAATTTGTTAAGTAGAAATTAAAGGGGAGCTGGTGGCATGTGTGCTAGTAATCCCAGCACTAGGGAGGCTGAAAACAGGAGATTCACTATGAGTCCGATCTGCATAGTGAGACCCTGTAGACCCTGTCCTAAATACAGAAGAAGAAAAGAAAGAAAGAAAGAAAGAAAGAAAGAAAGAAAGAAAGAAATTAAAGGACAGAGTTAAAATACATGACTAATATTGTACAAATTGGAAAGAATAATTAAATTCAGCACTAATGTGCTTTAAGCCCTTTGTCAGCTAGGAGAGGTCCATACATTATCTAGGGACTGCTGCATTGTATTGTGTCTTCATGGTAAAGTTTCAAAAGTAGTCCTTAAAATAATAGGCATAAGTTGTACAACATTTCAAAGCAAATTGGGTGCATATTTGCATTTTCATTTTACAATGAATCTGTTTATATTACTATTATATTTAGTGTTAAATCAAAATATAGCATGTGAGATCCACCATCATTTTTATTTTTATTTTTATTTTTATTTATTTATTTATTTATTTATTTTTGTCAGAACCGGGGATTGAACTCAGACCCTTGCACTTGCCAGGCAAGTGCTTATTCTACTGAACCATCTCCCTGGCCCCTATCTGTTTGAAACATACAAGAGGAGCTTGTTTTTCATGGACAGAAATTTTATTTTTTTATTTATTTTGTTTGAGACAGAGTCTTGCTATGTAGACCAGGCTGGCCTTAAACTCATTATGTAGCATAGGCTGGATTTGAACTCATGGCTATCCTCCTGCCTCAGCCTCGTGAGTACTGGGATTACTATGTGCCACCATGCCTGGCTAAAAATGAAAGCTAAGAATAAATCTTCCTGACCTTATAGGCAATGGTTTCTTTCATTCTCTTGTAATTTCAATAATTACAATTATACCAAAATCACAATTAACAAAAGAAAAATTAGATACATTGGAATGTATCAATATGAAGATTTTAGGGGCTGGGGAGATGGCTCAGTGAATAAGTGCTTTCCTGGCAAGTGCAAGGGCCTGAGTTCAATCCCTGGTTCTGAGGGGGAAAAAAAAGAAAAGAATTTTGTGGGCCAGCCAGATAGCTCAGCAGACTGAAGCACCTTCTTAGGCAGAATGTAGCGGCCAGGTTCAATCCCCAGCTTGCCGTGCTGGCCCTGACCCCGGGCATGCTTAGATGGTGATTGAGACTGGGTGTGGTGGTGTGTGCCTGTAATCCCAGCGGTTGGGAGACTGAAAACAAGAGAACCACTATGAGTCCAATGTGCGTAGCGAGACCCTGTACACCCTGTAAACCCTGTCCTAAATTCATTAAAAAAAAAAGAATTTTATACTTCAAAGGATAATATAAGAGAATGACCCATGAATTTCCCAGAATGGGAGAATGTAATCTCTCCAAAAATATGTATGTAAGAATACATATAGATGAATGTATATATTCGTCTATATATATTCATCTATATATTCATATACATATGACTTGTTAAAATCCATAATTAACATAAATAATACATAACCCTTACAACTCAATAATAAAAAGATAACAGCCCAGTTTAAGAATGCTCAGGGTAGCATTGTTGCAAACTGTCTAAAGGTGAGAACAACTTAAATCCCCATTAAATGATGGATGGAGAAAAAAATAAGGTTGTATCCATATAATGAAGTAATATTTGTCCATGAAAAGGAGTTAATAGTCATATAGGCTGTAATGCAGATGAACACTGTGAAAACTTTATGCAAAGCAAGACCACTTAGATAAAAAGACCACATATTCTTTGATTCCATTTATATAAAATATCCAGAGTGGACAAATCGGTGCAGACAGTAAATTAGGGATCTCTGCGAGCTGAGATAGGGAAAAGGAGGGGTGACCACCAATGCATATAGGATTTTGGGGGAGTGATGAAAACATTTCATAAGCAGATGGTACTGATTGTTTCACAAATCTATGAATGCCAAAAAAATCATTTAACGGTACACTTCGAAGGTGAGCTTTATGTACTGTGAATCATATCTCAGCAATAATTATAAAAAGAGAACTTCTCCTAGCACGAGGGTGTGCGTGAACTGGAGCCGATGGAGGTGTCAGAGCAGCACGTCGGGGACAATGGGCTGGCCATTGCTTCAGCTCCGCAGGAGTGATGGCAACAGGAAAAATAGGTAAGAACCGTCCCCAAAGATTCTAGGACGTAGCAACCGCAACAGCAGGGAGAAGAGAAAAATCCATGAACCTTCCTTCTGGGTAACTCGGAGAATGGCTGCATTGAGGGAGAGAGGGGAGCTGCCAAGCACAGGTGGCCATCGTGATGTTGGGGTTGAGGTCTGAGAGGAGTGCGAAGGGGATAAAAGCGAGGTTGCTGAAGCAAGACTGAGCCCCACTTAAATAGTCACTGAATTGTTTGTAGGACTTTCTACACACCAGCGTCTTCATAAGTGCTTGGCATGTGTTAATTCACTTAACCACTGTAACCACTCTGAGGCAGGGACTATAAATTATTTATTCTACAAATAAATATTTTATTATTTTGTTATTTAATTATTTGACAAATAAACTGAGACTTGGATTTCAATAATCACTCCAGGTAAATATCACTTTATGCCTTGAGCCTCTGCTACCCTTCTAGATAACAAATAAATACTAAATATTTTCTAAGTGAGACCCATCGCCTCCACGTTGTATCCAGGACATGAACTACATTATATTTTATTACTATTGAAGTCAACATCGCAATCCTGCATTCCACTCTAGACTGTTCTACACTCTTCGGAATCCTCAATTCACTATTATTTATTAGTCATTAGTTTACTAAATGCAGGTAAGTATTTAACCATTTTAGCCTTGATCTATATCTATATCTATAGATTTATTTTACACCTATCTGAAAATGAAATGAAATTCAGCCACTCTAGCAGCACATAGCTGTCACTGGAGTTTGACATTTCAGGCAAATGCAAAGGGCACGTTTAGAAGAGACTCATGTATCTTTGAAGGGTAGAAGTGATGTTTTATCATATCACCTCAGAGACATTGCCACTCTTGGTGCAAGAAATTCTGCCCTGTTGGCCTCCTTCTGACTTCTGCAGCTTACAAGGAGGACTGTCTTTGTCAAGAGCGTGCAGCTTTACTTCTACTAGGTGTTGCTTATTTTGCAGTTGCCTTTCTGACATGATTCAAAAGGCTTAATTTGCTAGAGTAATTGTTTTTGCAGCAATAATGGTTTAGGGTGTTTCCCTGTGGTGCAAGGTGCCTTACCTCTATCATTCACTGTGAGATAATTGCATTTTCTTTGCCTCCTTTTTTAAAAGGTCCCACTGGCTGCAGTGTTTGCTGTGTAGTTCCTGCATCAGCGCCATTAGAAAGTCATCTCCTTGACAAAGAAAAAAAAAAAAAACAAAGTCATCTCCTTATGTGGAGATGAGGGGACCTCACGGCCTGTACTGACATATGAGCTTGCTTGTGAGACTATTTCCTTTGTCAGTGTTTGAAATACACTTTGACCCATACTATACGACACTGGTTCTATCCTAATGCTTCCTCTGTTCTTGGCAGAGAAGAAGTGTGGTCCTTTGCCTGCAACACAAGAAGGGTACATATAGGCTGTGTCCTTTAGTTTGCTATGGGACAAGGTGGCCGCCCATTGAAGCCAACCTTTCTTGGCTTCTTTATGTGAAGAAAGCGCTGTGGATCCTGTGCTTTTCATGCAGCGAGGTCACATCTTGGGGCTGCTCCTCCAGGTGGAGAACATCATCGAGTTCTTTGTTGTTCTCCACACAAAGGCACTCCTACCCTGGAGTTGGAAACAGCTGTTACTTGCTTGACAAAAGCTTCTCTGAAGTAAGATATCAAATGCTGGGACTATTAGGCCTCAGTCAGGCTTTAGAAGCTGAAACTCAAAGTAGAATAGTAATTATTTTAAAACACAGGTAAGCAAAAAGTAAAATCACTTATAATTCTACACATATTCCCTTTACCCAGTTTCTCCTATGATTAACATTGTACATGAATGAAA
Organism: Tympanoctomys barrerae; assembly: GCA_002564285.1. NCBI lineage: Eukaryota > Metazoa > Chordata > Mammalia > Rodentia > Octodontidae > Tympanoctomys > Tympanoctomys barrerae. Next base: position 13,321 of record NDGN011467512.1, read on the forward strand.
TAATGTACTTTGTTCATATTTGCTTAGTTTTTGCCTGATGGCTTTTTTCCATATCTGGATTAAGATCTAGAATACCGTAGTAGCCAGGCGTGGTGGTGCAGGCCTGTAATCCCAGCACTGGGGAGATTGAGGCAAGAGGAACCACCATGAGTCTGAGGTCAACCTGGGCTATAAAGTAAATCCAAGGCTTGGCTGAGCTACATAGTAAGATGCTGAAAAAAAAAAAAAAAAAA
>NDGN011467523.1:0-17209 GCA_002564285.1 Tympanoctomys barrerae
CTATGGATAACCACTAAGAAGATAACAATGTACAATGTATTAATTATTGAAACTCCTATTAATTGGTTTTGAAACTGTCTCATTGATATTTGTTTCTCAATAAATAAAATAAAACAAAGACTCTCTCCAAGGGCAATCCATGGAGAAGAAACCTGCGAATGGGTCTACATTCCCCTCTGTGGCTCCAAAGGACTCTATGCTGTCTCACCAATCTCTACTCATTGACTAATGCTTCTACCTGAATGCGTATTGGCATCTTACATTATATACTCTGAGGGAACAAGTACCCATGCCTTATTTCTCCTCACAGGTCAGTGTCTCTCTTTAAATTTGAGGCTGATCCACATTCTGGATCCTCAGATTTGATTCATTCAAGAAAATTCATGAGTTTACAAATTGTTCATGTTATTTTCTTATATGATTAGGAATAATCCTCTTTCCAGCTCTCAAAATGCTGAACCGAAACTGAAAGTTCTGCTCAAAGTTTTTATTAATTAATTAATTAATTTATTTATTTATTTTGGTGGAACTGGGCATTGAACTCAGGCCCTTGCGCTTGCCAGGGAAGCACTTATTCTACTGACCTATCTCCCCGGCCCCTGCTCAAAGTTTTAAATGAAACCCTTGCACAGATCGCAGGAGGTAGGCACTAGTAGTACCCTTGTTTTAAATATAAGATGGATTCAGGTTAAGTTCAAGGTCCCAAGTGCTTGGAAAGAGTGGAACAGCAACTTGACACAAACTCTTGCAATCACTATGCAGAATGGTCTTCCTATGTGTGTCTCTCAGGAATGGCACGCTCTTTTGGAGTAGTTACACTGCCGAGGATGCAGGACAAGGTTACCTATAAAGCAGAAACAGTTCACAGCGACTTTGAATGCTACCTGAGGAAGTGTGGCCTCTGGGCTGCAGTCAGTTAAAGATTCATACCCAAGAGTGACTTGGTGCTTATGAAGAACATTTATCTTATGGAAAGATAAATATCTAGCATCATTACAGAGCATACAGCAGAAAAGTCCCAAACAATGTAGATATGCTCACACAAACCTATCATTCCCGCTCTCTGAGTTGGAGGTCAAGGATCATAAGTTCGATCCCTGTCTGAGCAACTTAGTGTCTTAGTGACACCCTGCATCAAAATAAAGGTGCATAAAAGGTCTGGGGATGTAACTCAGTGCAGAGACCTTTATTTCAATTCCCCAGTACTGCAACAAAGCAATGCAAACCAAAACAAAACAAATACAAAAGGAAGTCCAACTACAAGAGCTTGCATCTTGAATGCAGGCAGTGAGGACTAATGTTTTGAATTATTTGGAACAAGGACATAAATAAGACTTGCTGCAAGGGCAGAGAACATGTTGGAAATTCTGTGCGGGGTCTTCATTGTATTTTTGAGAAAAGCATAGTAATGTACACTGAAGTTATTCAGAGGCAGGAGCAGCACCTGCCAGGTGGACATAGAAAATAAGATTGTAAGTAGACGAGCTGTAGATGACCAACTCAGAGGGACAAGTCTGACAGGTGCCTAGGAATGGGAACCCCAGACACTGAAGCAGTCACTGAGCCAGACTACACAGGGTGGGCCTCTCTAAGGCATTTCTCTGACTTCCATGCACCAAGGCGGCTCTCTGGTTTGGGAAAAACTAAAGAATGTCAACAGCTCAAATGGGAATTTTCAGGAATTTCAATGTAGCTTGCATGAAAAACAAGCAGTCCTGTCTTGCTCTTGAATGCTGGCGCTCATCACGTAGTGACAACTTGAAAGTTATGGCTCAGGCATTTAACATGCTTCAAGGAGAACATTATCATTTGAAAACCTGCACAGAGAAAAGTGTCTGTACTAGGAAGCGACACTATCTTCCTTTTGTAAAGAGACCCCAATCATTTACATGTTCATTTTTGCTTCCTATCTTGTGTTAAATAATTCTGACATTTTCTTCAAATGCAAATTATATTTCTGAAAAATTCTCACATGTAACATTTTATTTTTCCAAGAGACAGTTTTCTTTTATGCGACAGCTCTGGCCATCTCCTGGGTCTCTAACCCCACCCAGTCTAGTAACAGAAGGTACCAGTTTGATTGGGTTTTTCTGCCTGATGATGCAAATTCTGTCAGAAAAATGGCTCCATGAATCTTAAATGGCTGAGGCACTGGCTGTGCAGATAAACATTCATAGTATTCAATATTACTTTTTAAACCTTAACCTTGGGATTGGGAAGAACTTCAAGGTCAGCAGAGCTCGACGCACCTCTTCCTCACTGAATTTCTACTCTACCTCTCTGCCAATTGGGAATTCAGCAAGAGTTTCCATAGCTCCAACAGCTGCTAAAAAAGGTGGCCTTAAAATGAGATGATGGAATTAAAGTTCTTTTACATTTGAAGCCCTCTTCCTATTGATCCTAAACCGGCTACTGAAGCCTTACCCTTGGAAAGAGAGGAATGCACAGTAGCTGTTGCTGCTTGCTGTGCACAAACATATTGGATTAAAACTTCTTATGTGTCTGATGAATAAATCATATTTTAAGCATGATCTACATCACCTGCCAGCACATACCTCAGAAATGCAGAATATAAGGCTCCACCCAAGATGTTCTGAAGCATAATTTGTGTTTTAATAAAATCCTCAGGTGATTCCCGTACACAATAAAGCCTCAAACGCATGGCTTGAAAGAACCCAGTTAATTGTCTCCATACTTTTCTGAAAATTAAGATAGTTGGACTTGATGACGTGTGAAAGTTCTTTTCACCTCTAACACACTGAAGTCATAAATATGGAATTTATAAAAATCTGTTAGTAGTCCAGTTTTCAGGAGGGGGAGCTGGGAGCAATTTAGTATAAAATGATAGAGAAATTCTACAGTGAACTATTGTTTAACTATTCAATTTGACTTTTTTAAAAAGTAGGTTGACCAAAGCTGTGTGAAATAGAATATTCTGAAGAAACTATCAAAAAAAAGATCAGGATATAAAATTTAATGATTATATCTAATACACTGGAGGAAAGGTTAGGCAAATACCACAATGTCTCTGAGTGTCTTTACATAGGCAACGTGACATATATAAAGAGTTATTTCCCTGATGTTGAGTGTCTTTACTCCCATTTCTACGTGTATTTAATTTGACAGTAGAAAAAAGAAATCAAACACCTCTTTATTTTTTTGATTCAAAAAGATTAAATGGAAGACCTAAAACCCCCCAGTTTTGCAAGCAGCCACATAATGAATGCATTTAATGTATCCTTATTGTACCGAGAATGCATCCTTCAGCTATTGTCTTTCAAGGCCCAACTCCAGTCTTACTTCTTCAAAGCCAGTTTTAATTGTTATGTTCTCTGAGGTCAGGGACTATGTTTGAATTAACTCTGCATCCTCTTCTGACAAAGGAATGGGCTTGGATTAGGTACAAAGTAAATGCAAAATGCAGGAGAAGGAGGAAGGGAAGGAGAGGGGAGAGAAATAGAAAAATGGGGAGAGGGAGAAAGAACAAAAGCATGAAGACAAGCCTCAGTGCTCCTTGAACTCCAGCCCTTTTGAAACATGCAGATTTTTCCCCCTGAGCCAATCTACCTATTGATAACAAATGGCCTTACATTGTTTGTGATAGTGTCATGGTCTTGCCTCTCCAATGAGATTTCAAGTACCCCGAGAAGAAGAAAACAAGCATCTTTATTTTATTTTATTTTTCATGCATCTTTAAAACGTGTATTCAGGTCTTTTTTTTCTGAAGCAATTCAATTTGGGAAACATGGCTTATTCTTAGTTGTGTAAGAATAGGACAAGACTTCAGGATTCTTGATTGTTCAAGGGGACAGGGCAAGATCATAAGAGTATACTTTTAAAAGTTACAAATAGAGCCAAGTGTTTCAGGTGTATACTGATAACAATATGCTTCTGACATGTGAGACGAAAACTGGAAGAACTGAAAGGTGAAGTAGACGAATCCATAACCAGCAGATTTTTAAGTACCCGCTTTTCAATAGCTGACAACACAACTCCGTTCAAGTCTTCAACAATACTTGACTTAATTGATACTAGGTCAGCCTGACCTAATTTATATTTACAGACTACTCACTACTGTACTCACTACCGACAGAACTCACACTTTTGAGTGTATGTGCAGTATTTAACAAGACAGATTATATTTCAGTCCATTGCAAGGTCTATTTAATACAACACATTGTACTAAATACATAAAAATTATCCCTGGACTTAGTAATAGTAGACTAGAAATCCAAAATAAAGGCATATATCTGAAAAATCCCCAAATAAATGAATACTAAATCATATACTCCTGGATCACAGAAAATATCAAAAGAGAAACAATCAAATATTTAAATGTTTTTTATTCATTTTAAAGAGAAATAAAGACATTATAGCAGTGAAACAGTTTCAAAACAGGTTAGTAGGATGGCTACAACAATTAGTACATTGCATATTATTGTCTTTGTAGTAGTTACAATCAAGTATTTTATACTAAAAGGAAATTAAACATAGCTGGTGTAATGAATACAGTATAAGTGTGTTCCTGAGGTTTTATGGGTCAGGAGCTTGGTCCCCTGTGTGGTGACAGAAAAGCTTGAAACCTTGTGGAAATGAGGATTAGTGAGAAATAAATGGATCACTGGGTCAGCAGCTCAACTTACGGAAAGAAACAGTATTGGTCTCATGCCCTGAGCTAGCACTCGCAAGAGTGAAAGTGCTATACATAGAGCTGTACAACTGGGATCACAAGATGGTTCCTTTCTGGTCTTTAGATCTTTGTCTCACCAAGTGCTCTCTTCCTTTTGCATGTTATTAAGTTTTAATATAGCTAAGGATTCCTTTGCCAGAAGTTCAACAGTTAGGGCTGCCTTATTTTTTGACATTTACACTTTAAAGCTGTGAGCTAAGTAAATCTTTTCTTAGTGAAGTAACCAGTATCAGGTAATTTGTTAGAGTAACAGAAAACAGATTGATACAATAATACCTCAAAATGTGTGGCATGCAACTAAATAAGTAAATACACGGAAATTTACAGCACTGAATACATATGACAGGGAAAAGAAAGCTTTAGATCCTTGTACCTTGAAAAACTAAACAGAAAAGAGAGACTATAACTTAGAATAAAAACAAAATAATAGTAAAGATTAGGGTGAAAATTAATGAAATAGCAGAACAAGAAAAACCAATGCTTTTAAACTCAGGTTTGTTTCTTCTAGTAGAATTAACTGATCAGGAAAAAGAGAATGACAAAATCAGTACAACTAATACAGCAATATATCAAAATGCACAATTAATGAAATTATTATTAATATTAGAAATGAGAGCTGGAATAATAATGAGACAGAAACAGATTCTTCTGATGTATATATGATAAGGGACTACTACAATGACTTTATAATTATTATCTAACATATTAAATACCAAATTCCTTAAAAGGTATTCAGCAAAACTCACTCATGAAGAAATGGATAGTTTTAAACTTGTTATTGAAATTAAAATTTTGTATTTTAAAAGCTTTCCACGGGAAAAAATACTGCATCTGTTTTTCGATGACAAATTCTACCAACTATTTAAGAGAAAAACAGTAACAGTTTTATGCAATCTCTTCCAGAGAAAGAATGATGTGGTCATATATGCAAAAAATCAAAATATTTATATAAAATGTACCAGGATTAATAATTTTGTAAAAAAAGTTGCAGGACATAAAATTAATATACAAATATCAATTGTACTTCTATGTGCTGTAAACAAAAACACAAAATCCAGATCAAAAATACTCATATAAAAATATAAATTATGTAGGGAGAGCTGGGTTGAGTGAGAGATATGAGAAGTAGTAAACTTATCCAGAAATTGAAGTGGCACCAAAAACCTCATAATCAAGATAAACAGTATTATAAGAAATATCAAAATTGATTCAAAAATCCATATGAATGCAATATCCAAAATTTTTAAGTAACAATAGGATATGTTGTTTATTTTGTGCTTCTACATTTCTTCACAAAAAGAACAAGTGTTCCCAATCAGCCAGCTGTTAGAAGACCTCTGTACTGACATTTACAAAACATTCTGGGGAGAAATTGAAGGACACTTAGCTACAATCTTGAAAAAGATATCATGCTCATGAATCAAAGGACTCCTCTGCCAGTGAGACATCAGTTTTCCCAAACTGATCAACAGATTTTACATTTCAAGTCAAAATCCCAGCATGTTTTCTTTTTGAGTAGAAATTGATAAATATATTTAAAACTTAAAAGGAAGTGCAAAAACCCTAGAATCCTTAAACCAATTCTGAAAAAGGAGAACAAAGTGAAGGACTGTTGCCATCTGACTTGAAAACCTATTATAAAATCGCAGTAATAAGAAATGAGGTAATATCATCAAAACGAAAGAGAGAAATACTGTAGATACATGAACCTGAACAAAGAATCCAGAAATTGACAAACTTTGACAAACATGTAAAGATTCTTCTGTGAAGATAGTCTTTAACCAAACAATCCTAAAACAATTAGATATCTATGTAAAATGCTTGAATTTTAAAAATCATTTCTTAGTAGTTCTCAGAATAGTTTTATATAAAACCCACAACAATAAGACTCGGGAAGTTTTGTGACCTTTGTTATAGGAAGGGAAAGATTTTTTTTTTTGTCTGAACTGGGAATTGAACTCAGGCCCTTGAGCTTTCCAGGGTAGGACTTATTCTACTGAGCCATCTCCCCAGCCCTGGAAAGATTTCTTAAACATCATCTCTAAAGATTGATACATAAAATAAAAGCTATAAATGGGACTTCATCAATGTTAAAAATGTTTGTTGTATGAAAATCTTGTCTGAAGAATGAAAAGATAATCCATAACCCAATAGAAAGTACAAGAACCACATATCTTATAATTTCTCTGTATCCAGAATAAATAACTTCCCAAACCCAATAATTATAAAATAATTCATCCCACCATGTAGAGAAAAGATAGCTAAGCAGACTTCCCCAAATATCATATAGACACAGAGAAGAGATTGGGTATCATTCTTTAGTGAGATTCCACTCTATAATCACTATATATATATGAGTAGTATGTGTTGGAATGGCTATGAAATGCTTCAACATTGCTGGTGTCAATGCAAAATACTACTATCACATTGGAAAACAGCTGGACATTTTAATTTTAAAAACCTAAACACATAACTTAGATCCAGTCATTCTGCTCTTAGGAATTTACATAAGAGCAAGGGTGAGGAAATTATGAAAATGCATTCAAGGCTTGTGAGCCTGGGTGTGATGCTCTGCCTTTGACATGCACCATCAACCACATCGAAGAAATGCATAAATGTTGTTGCGGCTCAGACCTACATGTTCCCCCAAAGCTTCATGTGGTCACAGTTGGGGCTTTTCGGAAATGGCTAGATCTGGGGGGTGTGATGCTGGGATTAAGGATGTGATGCTGGATTAAGGGTGAGAGGCTGGGATTACGGGTGACCCACGTTGGGTGTGAGTGCTGCCCACTCAGAGGGTGGGTATCCTGTAGAATACAAAGGACAGAAGGAAGGCTTGCTACTGCTTCTCCTTGGTGTTTTTCCACCTTCTGCTTGCCATGAACTATTTCTTTTCTGTGATGCCCCTCTGCCATGCTGCTCTGTCTTGGAGCCAACTGACTACGGACTGAAACATCTACAAACTGTGATCTGACGTAACCTTTTCTTCTTTAATTGTAGGTGTCAGGTGTTTTTGTCTCAGTGATGAAAAAACAAACTAGGGCAAGTGTGGTAGTATTGGAAGAAATACAAACAAATCATGTTTTGCTGCCCCTCCCCTCAAGATCCCACACAAAGACGTGGCACGAGTGCTCAAGAGCAGCTTTAGGTGCTCTAGCCTCTAGCTGGAAATCACCTAAATGTCTATTCTCAGGTGAGTGGATAAACAGAGTATGGCATGTCCACTCAGCAGGACAACACTCAGAAGTACAATTATGAATGCCTGATATAACAATAACATATCAGATCTCCAAATAAATATTGTGTGGGAAATAATCCAGATTCACACACATACTTTACTTATACAGGATCCCAGAGATGTGCACTCATTTCTAAAATGTGAAAGTAGGTCCGCAGCAGATGCTGGCAGAAAAGACAGCAGAGGCAGGAGAGGGTATCACAGAGGTGCACCCACCAGGATGCTTTGGGGGAGTTCTGGGTGTGTGTGTTATCCTGACTGGTACTGGTTTTATGGATGTGTGTATATAAGGTTGATCAAAGTGTTCACTTTGAATATGTTCAATTTAGTGCATGTCAGCTACTGTACAGTGAATTAGGTAGAAACAAAACAGAGCGGACTATAAATGTGAGCAGTAGGGGGCAGGATGGGCCTGGCCCCAGTAGGCAAGGAGGTCTCTGTGTGCTCCAGGACTTTCTTTCCATCTGCTCCTTTCTTTCTCTTGAATCTCCAGGCAAAAGCCACAAGGCCTTGCTGTGCTTTGTGGAATGACACAGAACAGCCTCGTAGGAAGGGACATGGCTGTAGAAAGCAGGCAGTAAGAGCTGCTGCTTGCTTGCCTGTGGTATTGGGCAAGATCAAACCATGGTTCTGTAATCCGGGAAATGGGGCCTTTGCTTGTCATAAGGACTGAAAGACTGAGTGGAGGCCAACATGTGGCTGCTGTGCCCACCACACATTCATGCTTATTCCTGCTCCTCACAAGCCGATCATGTAGTCCAGATTCTCCTGAGAAACAGGATCGATAGGAAACATAGGAATAGCAAGACATTTATTTTTAGGACTTGCCTCATATAGTTCTGGGAGCTACTGTAAAGTGTGCAGCTTAAAAGGTGGGCTAGCAAGGTCAAGAAGCAAGGGGGAGCTGATGTTCCAAGCTTGACCCTAAAGGAAAAATTCCTTCTTTCTTGGGATATCTCATGTTTGTCGTAAGGTCTTCAACTGATTGGGTGAGGCCCACTCAATAAGAAGAATCACTTCCACTCCTCAGAGTCTACTGACTTAAATATTAATCACTGATTAAAAACATCTCACAGTAACATCCAGATATTTGACCAAACAGCCAGGCACCACTATCTACCCAAGTTGACAGGAAATTAACATCACACCAACATTTCAGCTATTTGGAAAAGTGACTGTTAATGGTCAGCACTGTTCTTTCCCAAAGCTAAATCTTTTCCTCATCCCCTTCTAATCCATAGACTGACCATTCAAGTATTTTGTTTCCAGTCTTTAGTTTTCACATACTTTTCTTTCTAGTACCTTAGAATTTTCTCCCCAGTAATCCTAGGCCCAAACTCTCACATTTATGAACTTCATTTCCTTTGCATCTTGAAGTGGCCTAGCCCTTCAACTTCAATTGACTGCTACATGTACAGAACTTGAACTTGTCATGAAGTACCCACAGATTTTTTTGAAGACAAAAACTTCTTTTCCTTCCATTAGGGCTGGGCAATTTTTACGAGACCTCAGAAAACACAACATGAGCCCTTGGGCTTCAGCTATGGGCCATTTGCCATAAACCAGAATTCATCAGAGCCAAAGAATTTTAATTCCTTCACAATAAGGTTTAGTTGTAGCTTGTAATGCTGTGGCTGGGCTGAGAATTTAAATGTCTTAGAAGAGGTAAACAGGTTGCAATTTCGTTCCTTCTAAACACGTGATGGCCTCAGGGGCTTCTGATTTATTTATTTTTTAATAGAGTGCGAGGCCATAAACCCTTTTTGCTAGCAGGCTGGCAGGCTGTGCAGTTATAGAGGTACCCAAAGTGCAGTAGGGGAAGGTAAGGGGAAGCTGACTGAGCCCCCGTAATTAAAACCAGGCTCTACCAATGCTCCTGATTCCAAGGGTCACATCTGATTTCATCTAAAACATTCTTTCTGGTCCCCTTTTAACCCAGTCTTGACTTTTGAGTATTTGCATCATTACCAGAGTGGAGGCTGAGTGAAACAAGGGTGGTGGTGGGGGGAGGGATTTAAGTGAAAACTTAGGAGCTCTGAATAGGGCCTTGTCTGCGATTTGATGCTGATTGGACATTTGCAGTATGGTCTGGGCGAGTGGCACTGCATCTTGTTTGTATCCCAAATCCTTGTATCCAAATCCTTATCAGCTTTTTAAAAAGTATTTTGAAAAAGGTAAGATTAAAGATGAGGTATTTAGTAGGGCTGCCCTTTATTATAACTGAAGTGTCATACCCAACTCCTACCATTTTCTAATGAAAATCATACTTTCATTGTTATTCACTTTGGCCAATGCATATTTCTGAACATTAGCAGAATTTGTATTGAAGATGTGATCTGTTAAAGTTTTACTCTGCCTTTACTTGTATTTGGCTGCATACTGCATCCGTCTCACTTCAGAAAAATGATTTGTTCAACACCTAACATGCCCACGTAGTGAGTGAAAACTTTCGCTGTTCTGTCTGAATGAGTTTGCAGGCTCTGGGTGGCCAGCAGGAGCTCTCCAAATGATCCTGTTCCAGAATCTAATTTGATTAGAGGGTTTGAGGGTGTTGCTCACTGGTGAAACTCTTGCCTAATGTGAATTCCAGGTTTCATCTGCAGCAACACACACACACACACACACACACACACACACACGTAAAATCTCACTAATAATGTAATGCACTGGACAGAATGCGTTCTGAGGAAACATGCTCTTAGGCAGTGCTGTGGTTGTGTAAACATCACACACCCACTAGTGCACTTGTGCAGGCTTGGGTTGTACAGCCTTCTACACACCTGGGCTACACTGTGTAGTCTACTTACTGTTCTGGAGTGCGTGCTTGTATGCCAGTACTCGGAGTCCTACAGGCCAGTGTCCCATGAACGCACTTGTGCATTGAAACAGGATTGCATATTCCTATGTTATAGAATGGCCCTACAAAGTGTCATGTGTTCAGAGGTGGGTTTTTGGAAGGTAACTTGGTCATGTGGGCAGTGTATGTATGCAACAGTAGACTTAACCCTGATGCACTCTTGGGAGGTGGTCACTAGGCATGATCTGGAAGGGTGGGTCCCCTTCCCAGGCTCCTACCTTCTCTCTCTGTTGCTTGGTTGCCACGGGATGAGCAGCTTTCTCCTCCAAGCCCTTCTATCCTGGAGCTTCTACTTCAGAGGCAGCTGATCAAGCCCTGTGGGCTGAAACCGTGTACCAAAATAAATCTCTCCTCCCTGAACTTGGAAGGTGCCACCTATTTTGTCCCAGCAACAGTAAAGTGATAAAGACATCCCACCTCATCACGAAAATTGGGGTAACATTTTGTACTATGACATTACTGTGGTCATGATGTCATACAGCAGTAGGAATTTTCCAGCCCCATGATAATTTTATGAGATCGCTGTCTCAAGCATGGCCTGTCATTGACTACAGTATTATGCATCACAGAGTTCTATGTTGGCTGTTTATTTTGCCTGCAACACTCTTGATATGATCTGTGAAGGCTTTGGTATGTGTTTCTGCAACAACATTTTGGTTTATCTAGTTGCATTATCTTTTATATGTCTGCATATTCTTATCCATACCTTAGGGAGGAAGAGGAAATAAATGTAAATGTTCCCACTTTAATCAATCAACAAATGTATATTGAGTATCTGTGATGTGCAAACAGTATGCTAGTGTTCTAAAGATGAGAAAGAATAGGATGCACTTACTCTCTCTGCCTTAGTTTCTCAACTGAACCATGAGGTTAAGCCAGTGCAGTGTGGGTAAACTGACTAACGTCAGGGAGAAAGAAGCTATAACTAGCATTTGCTAATTTCCAATGGTTAGATTATCCCTCTCTGGCCCCTTTCAAACTCTCATCAGATGGAACAGCACTCCTCTGATCTGCCTCCCTTGGGTTGCCTGCAGCCTACGTGGCCTTTTCCTACCCAAACAGTAGAGTTCTGGCACATCTAAGGCCACTCATGCCTTTTGGAGTGAATGAATGGTAAGTAGCCAATGAGCACCCTGGATTTTGAATGTTAGCTGATGGCTATGTAGAAACACAACTCTGTCTATGAACTTGGTAAACTCTTTTTCATCACTTTCTACAAAAATGGGGGCTGTTTCCCTTCCTTTCTTGGTTCATATGCTTCAAAAGAAATGGCAGCTCTGTTGTTAGGGCAGCTCCATCCCTACATCCTCTCCCATGTCCTCCTGAGCAGCACACGAGGGCCACGGGTAGAGCTGCGGTCTGTGGCTTTAAGGCTTGTCTCACGGTTTCCTTAACTTCAAACCTAAAACCAAGCTCTTGAAAGAAACTACATGAAAAGTAATGATCCTCAAAAATGAACGCATTGTAGCAGCAAAGAAGAAATCTAATTAGCTACTATAATAGCATCATTTAGGCTTTCTTTTTCTTTTCTTCCTTTTAAAAATAAGTGTAGTGACTAAAACTTGTAGGTTCTACAGGCTTAGTCCCTTGAACTCTATTAAGTGGGACAATATGTGGTGTGGGCGGAGGGGGTTCCAATCTCTCCATCCTAACTTTACAAATGGCTTTAGTAGACTTAAAAATATGCAAGTAATATATTTCTGTTAATTTTTAAAATTTACTTTTTAAAGGACACATAAAAATTGTGCATGGTTATGGGGTCCTATGTGACATTTCTACACATGCATACATTGTGTAATATTGCAATCAGTAATGGTGTATTTCTCTTTAGTCACTTCCCTTATTTTTTGTGGTGGACACATTCCAAATACAATCTTTCAGCTATACCAAAATAATAATTATTATAGACACAGTGCACTAGGGCTCAAGAGCATATTTCTTCTCTTCAGCTATAACTTAGCAGCTGTTAATTAACCTGGTCTCATTTCTCCCTCCCTATTTCAGCTACTTTCTCTGGGACAAAATACCCCGCACTCGCAAGTTAAAGAAGGAGAGGTTTATTTTGGCTCACAGTTTGTAGAGGTTTTAGTGCACAGTCAGTTCAGCACAAAGGAAGCAGAGAGACCGCCAGGAAGGAAGCAGAAGCACACCCTTGCAGGCCACGCCCACCGTGACTCACCACTTCCCACCCGGCTTCCTCTCCTAGCTTCACACCCTGCTATAAACCTCATCAGTGGACTAAGCCACTGACTGGTATCCCACACCTTCGATCCAATCTCCTCCCCCAAGCTCCACCCAGAAGCATGTAAAGCTTGGGGGGACATCGAGATAAATGCCACAACACTCCTGCTTACTGTGTCCAGCCTTGCGTAACTACTCTCACCTTCTAAGAGATCAACTTTTTAGATTCCAACTGGGAGTGAGATGATGTGGGGCTTTGCTTTCCGTGCTTGGCTTATTTCACTTAGCACAGTGTCCTGCAGTTCCAACCATATTGTCACAAATGAGTGTTTCATACCCTTCATGGCTGGGTAGTATTTTACTACGTATATGTACGATATTGTCTTTATCCATTCATCAGTTGATAAGCATGTAATGTTTTTCTATCCTTGCTCTTTTGAATAGTGTTACAATAAACAGGGGCGCACATGTCTCTTTGAGGTAGTGATTTAATTTCATTTGGCTTTGTACCCAGTAGTGGGTTATATGGTAATTCTAGTTAATAGTAATGAATTTTAAAATAGTCCCTTACACAAGGAAAAGTTGTTAAGACACAGGAAAATAAAAGTCAGGTATTTCATTTCTGCTAACTATCCAGGCTATCTATAGCCAATGGCTTAGTGGCTCTGGGTCTTATTTCCTCTGTCTTTATAGTGGCACTTCCAGATTTATGCATAAAGGGGAGAGGGATTAATCTGAGAAGTATGGATTCTAGAATTCCTGCATTTAGAGGATGTAAGTAGAAATGATGAAGGGGGATCTGACCAAATTCTGTCTTTTTGTTGTGTCTTGGTTACATTTCTCCTTGCTGGGATGAAATACCCAACATCCTGAGTTAAAGGGAGAAAAGTTTATTTAGCTCACACTTGGTAGAGGTTTCAGTCCATAATCAGCTGGCTCTAAAGCTGGATGAGTTGGCACAGGGGCCTGAGCTCATGGCAGCAGAAGACAGTAAAAGCAACAAGAGCAGAAGGATGAGAGAAGCTTGTTTCATCCCCTTTTATCTGATCTAGACTGCTGGGACTAGGGCAGTGTCAATCCAATAAGTAGGCTGATCTAGGAGTCATCCACCCCAATACCAGCCTTGTATTGTGTATTAGTTGTAAACTGCATTCAGCTGCCTCTGAAAAATCCTATACCTCATGACTGCATGAGGTTTTGAGGGGACATCTAGACACAAACCCTAACACATTGTAACCGAAAATATTTCAGTCAAGATGAATGGAAATAGCCCTGTTCTTCACTATTCTCAGATGCTGCCATCTTGGTAGGCTCATTTCTCCTCCATTTGCCTCCTCAGACAGCCCTATCATGAATTCTTTTCCCTTCAAGGCTGCCCTTGATGACCCTTGTTGCTGGGTTTAGGAACACAATTATTAGCAGGCATGACTGTAGCTAAGTTATTTAAACTAGTTGAGACTCAGATTCCTCATGTGTAATGTGGGGACAAGCTAGACTTGACCTAAATGGTTTTGGGGCTACTGAGTGAGATGTCAAATAAGAAGAGCTTGGCCCAGACAAACTCCTCTGCATTGGGAAATAGTGAGGGAGCCACAGGTAGGGTCTCAGAGCAGGACACTGAAAGTCCTTTTTAAGAGTAGTTTATAAAGAACAGGTGTGGAGGACGACAGGGCGATTTGGCAAACATGAGATTGGTGGAAGCACTTCTGGGGGATGCCTTGAGTCCCTTTGAGCCTCTATAAGCCTGAGGGATTTGTTCTCCCAGTGCTGATGGAAGGTTTTCACAGCTCTCAGCTCTCAGAAGTCCTAAACTAACTCATACAAGGCCACTCCCCATCCCCAGGATACCTGCAGGATTTAGGGACACAGGTGCCAGCCCCCTTTCTTCAGTTGGGGATATTCCAAAGGGTCACCCAGCTCACAGCTGTTCCAGTAGGGGCCCATTTGGGCCACACTAAAGCCCAGCCTTTCTCTCTGTTCCCTTATGCTTTTACTCTTCTTCCCCACCTCCATGTTGGTCCTACTCAAAAAGATCCCCCAAAGAAAGATGGTTTTGGATACCATTTAGGGAAATCCAAGATCCAAGCAGAGGATTTCTCTGATGACTCCTTCTCTGCCAAAAGATGAACCTAGGAAAGCCTGAATGATGGAGAAAGAGAGTAAAGGTCCACACAAATGGTGTCACCTATTCTGAGGCTGCTGCTGAGGATATTTTATCTGTGTAGCAAGACAAACTTCATTCACCCGCAATTCTCTTTCTCTCGCCTCCCAGAACCTGTGATGTTCTCCTCCAGAAAGCCCCTATTCTCTTCTGTAGCTCCACATCAGGCTTTTTGTGGAGTCTTGATTTCATGAAGCTCCTGTGTACACTTGCTTGCCATAAGTTTATGTCTTCTTCATACCTACCTGGCAGGGGTGATGTCATGGTCAGGAACGTGGTTTTTGCAGTGTGAGGCTCATTCTTTGCACACTAGAGGTGCTGTCCCTGAGATTTCCCCAGATGTGGGAAACTTAACTGCATATTTTGTGGTAGTGGGGGACTATGTTCACACTCTTGTCTAATAAAAATAATAAGTTTATGTCTTCTGTCCTATTAATCTCTCTACTGCCAGTTTGTTTCTGATACTAAAATACTGAGACATACAGGATGGGAGAATCTCAATCTTCTGCCACCTCATGAGCTGTTCCTCACAAGCTTGCTGCTCATCTGTTTCTGCCTCTGTGTCTCTGTCTGTCTGTCTGTCTGTCTGTCTGTCTGTCTGTCTCTCTTTCTCTCTCTCCTCCCAATCTCTTTCTCCTTTCTGTCTCTTTCTCAGTGCTGTATTTTTCATGTATCATTAAACTTTCATGGTTGGAAAATTAATTCCTTAGTCCAGATGTGTTGGAGGGTCAGTCACGGGATCAAAGCCCTTAGGAATGGCTTGTTGCCACTCACTACCTTTTCTCTCTTCCACACAAGCCACCTGCCCTTCCCCTTCCCACAATGAGTTGAGGCTGCAAAACACCTTGAGAGAAGTCAACTATAAGCTGGGGCATATTCATGGACTTCGCAGACTCAAGGACACAAATTCATCTGTTTCTCTAAAAATTACTCAGTGTCATATTGTGGGTGAAGACACAGCTTTATGGAGGCACAACTGAAAAATAAAAATTACATATACTGAAGATTTGCAAAGTGACATTTTGACATATGTTGTGAAATGATTACCACTATCAAGTTGATTAATATAGCTTTTTTGTGCAATGAGATTATTTAAGATATAATCTTTTAGCAGATTTTAAACATAATGTGTGTTCTTAAGCATAATCACACTGAACATTAGTTCTTCAAATTTATTCACTTTATAATGGAAATTAGACTGGGTGTGGTGGCACATGCCCGCAATCCCAGAGCTTGGGAGGCTGAAACCAGAAGGATAGCTACAAGTCTGATCTGTGTAGTGAGACCCTGTAGACCCTGTATTAAATACATTTAAAAAAGGAGGTTAATGTCCTTTTTTATATAACCCCAAATTACTACTCGTAATTACCCTTCTACTCTGTTTCTATGAGTTAAAGGTTTTAGAAATGAGATTATGCAGGTAAGCACGGAAGGTAGATTATTCACTGTGGTCTTAAACCCGGGGCCAGCTACCCCTTTGCTGGATAAGTCTTGATTGATCAGATAAATGGAGACATCATGTGATCCAAAGAGGGACTTCTTCTTCCCTCTGTACTTTCTCTTTGCCCATGCAAACAACCATTAAATAGGCTCCAAGCACTCTTTTGTGAATTTCTGCACGAGCAGTCCTGATGATCTGCTTTAGAATTGGAGTTATTAGAGTGATATATAATTTATCCAACAAGTTTAAATACAAAAAAATAAACAATGAAAAGTGTCCATTTTGGGAGGATGGACGAGCGCTGCACAGTGGACATCAACTGCCTGCTGGGTCCTGGCTGCCTCAGGACCTCTGCTCCTGCCTACCTCTGCCGAGGCCGCTGCTGCTCTTTGCCCTTCTGCAAAGCTCCCCGGCCCTCCAGGGGTGCCTCCCCCGCCCGACCCCGCTCTTCCCCGGAGCCACACTCCCTGTGCTAGTTTTTAGCACTCAAAAGGCCTTGCAAGGCAGGTGCGGTGGCGGATGCCTGCTGTGCCTGTGCTCTAGGAGGCTGAGGCAAGAGGATCGAAGCTTCGAACCCATCCTTGGAAATATAACTTGGTACAAAGGCCCGAAGTTCAAACCCCAGTGCTGAAAAGAAATTA
>NDGN011467528.1:0-12435 GCA_002564285.1 Tympanoctomys barrerae
TAGTACTGCCTTTATGTATTTAAAAAGTTACACTTTTTGAATTTATTAAAATATATTTACAATGAAGAAATAATTATGCTTAAGAAAGCTGAACCACTTAATATTCTTGAGGTTTATTATGGTACTTAAAATTATGCTACATTCTCCATGGATTTACTCATCTGGTGATTCATTCACCAAACATGTATGTGATACGTATATTGTGCATCATGTAAAACAAACAGTGTACAGATGGGTTTCACATATTGACTTTGACATTTCTTGGTTATGAAATTAATAGAAAGTTACTTCATATACATATAGATGGATAGAGTTAGGTATAGATATATATGTATAAATGCATAGATATATAGATACATATATATATATATATATGCACAGATGGGTGGATGGATGGATGAATAGATGGATGGATGGACAGAGAGATGAAATATTAACTTTCCTGTGCTAAAACAAAATTCCTGACTCCTGCAGCTTAGAGGAGGCACATTTGTTTTGGTGCACACTTTCAGTGGGTTTAGTTCAAAGTCAGTAGGCTATGGGCAGAATCAGCATGGTGTAAGTGGATGGTAGAGGAAAGTTGCCCACAGAGAGATGCTCAGAGAAAATGAGGGGAGGCCTGGGGTACGAGGCTAAACCTTTCAAAGCAGGTCTCTAGCTACCCAACCTTCTGGCCAGACACCACTTCTGAATGTGGGACTTTTGGCACACGTCACATTTTTTAAAAAAATCTAAACCATAATTTTGTGAACCTTGCTCCACCAAAATGTTCATGTCCATCTGAATATGCAAAATGAACTTAGTCTCCCTCTAAGTATAGCCAGTCTTAGCAGTTCTAACGTTCTTGAAATGTTCAAGGCTAGTCTTTTCTGAGTCTAAAACAAACTCTTAGCTGTGAGCTGGCTGGGAGGTGGACAAGGTGTTAATCACTTCAACATGCAATAGCCCAGGGTAATATTTCCCATTCCAAAAGGGAGGCATGGAGGAATAGACACCATTAGATGAAGGCGAAACTAAAACCCAATAGGGCAGACATTAGTGTTCTAGCTGTATGTCTAGCACTGAGGGCAGGTGGAGGGGAGATGTGGACTTCAAAATGCTTCAGCAGCTCCACCCCTGTGGCATTGCCTGCTACTGCCCACATGGCTTCTCTCTTGCATTGTCTCTGATCCCTGCCTGCAGCACTGCTGAGGGATGTTCAGCATGACCAGAATCTCTAACTTCTGGGCATCTCCGTTTCTCTTTTGGATTTATTCTCATAGCCCCACACAGTGCCCTCTCATGGAATCCTGGCAAATCCTGTGACCTTGCCATACTTTTCTCCCCCTACCCTCTCAGAGCTTCTTCTGGTATTTGGGTAGAAGCTTTCATGACTTCACGACTCTTTCATTTTGTATCTCTAAAAAAAACAACCTCAAGTGGATGATACCAACGTCAGCTGCCAACTAGAATAGTGACTCGACCCCTAGGACCATGATGTGGTGGTGTCTGAGTACCTAGATGGCTGAGTTGGGGAATGTGCTTCCCTAGCTGGGCCTGAATGAAAGTTTGTGTGTTTTAATAATCTAGCCCTTGAGATGGGTGAGGTCTTGAGGATGTTCGAGATGACCTCAAGGCATTTTCTTCTTTTCCCTGCAATTATATTTAATTCAGATATTTTTAGCATCCACGCTTTTCTTTGCCACAGAATTGTACATGCTTTCTGGTGAAATTACAAACTTCATATCATTGAATTTTGATTTTTTCTTTTGCTTCTCACTATAGATCTGGCTATAAGCATTCAACAATACTCAATGCTACAGATTGAATGTTGGGCTGTTTTGAAGTTTCCCTGGCCAGATTAATATCTCTCCCACACTTAATCTTGGTCTCTCATGCATTTTCAGGACCTGGGGAAAATGTAAATGAGTTCTTGACCATAATGTAATATTGGTCGTCTCTCTTGCCCATTGTCAATAGAGATTTAGTCCCATTTCAAATGTTTTGAGCCTGTCCTCTACTGCCTTCATGCCTATCAGCACTGTGGCTTTCTGATCTCTGACTAGTTTGACATGTCGAGTACTGCTTAACAACAATCTAGGGCTTCTCTGTCCTACTTGTGCAAACTTTTCCGAAGTTCTCCCACAAAGTATTTCTAAAGGCTTCTGAGCCATATGGCGGAGCAGTCACTGTCACAACCCCACTGTCATTAGCAATTTTCTGTTATTCAACTTTCCCACTGCAAGGGCAGCATACTGGAAATCCACAATTTAGAAGGTTTTATTTTGGCACATACTTTTAGTGCATTCATACCATGTTTGGCAGACTCCAAGCAGAAATGCCATGATGAGAGGTCATATCAGAGAACAGCGGCTCAAGCCCTGGCAGGAGAGATGCAAAGAGAAAGCAGGAGGAGCCAGGAGCAGGAAGACCCCTTTCCAAGTCAGGTCCTCAGTAATCTGCCCCTTCCAACCAGCCCCTACTTCTGAATGGGAGACATTTGTGGGAAACTGTCGACTGAACCATAATAGTGAGTTTTCACGTCTTTATCTGAAAATGTCAAGTAACAACTCTTAACCTGATATAGGCTGAGATGTTAGATGAGATCTTGAATAAAAACACTTATTAGGAAAAACTTTCCCCTTCCTTATGATCACATAAATAAATAGATATTCCTTTCCTGGTATCCTTTTTTCCTCCCTCACTCTCTTCTTTCCAGGGTTGGGAAAAAGAATGAATTTGATCCATTTTGAGTTTGGACAAAGAGCTGAGGGGATCAGCTCTCCCTCTTGCTTTTTCTTTGGAATTTGCCAATGCCTGTTGAATGTTACT
Organism: Tympanoctomys barrerae; assembly: GCA_002564285.1. Taxonomy (NCBI): domain Eukaryota; kingdom Metazoa; phylum Chordata; class Mammalia; order Rodentia; family Octodontidae; genus Tympanoctomys; species Tympanoctomys barrerae. The sequence goes on from NDGN011467528.1 coordinate 2,812, forward strand.
CTTCTACTTTGCTATAATGTATGCTTGGCAAGGACTCCACATGGGGAAAAGGTAGGTTTCCCCATACATCTGCTACCAGGTGAGAGTTTGCCCACAGAGCCCATTGTGCCTACCCCTATAAATCATACTCTCCAGTTTCAATTTTAGCAAAAATACAGTTGACATTTTGTCTCCATCTGCTTCTTCTAGATTAGATCTCAATTAATTTAAAAGTCAGGCAGGCAACATCAATTTGCTATAGAAACCTCTCAAAACACTAACATGTTACATTTGTCTAATGTATAGTAGATACTTTGGAAATTTTACTTCTCCACTATTTTATATCCTCTAATGCTATTTGTTATTGAAGATTTAAAAAGAATACAAAGCAAAGTTATCTTTCTCTCTCCGAGGAGCTTCCTGTTCAATAAAGCAGATAAGATGGATACACAAACGGCTACAGTGTAAGAAGGTAGGTGTAAACACAAGGCAGGCACAAGGGAAGTGCTACAGGAATTAAGAGAACAAAGAGACAAGCCACTGCTGAATCAGAATGAGCTGCAGGGAGCAGGGACAGGAACAAATCCTGCGGGTCTGGGACCGAACAACGCTACTTCAAGTTCCACAGTTTCTGTAATACAGTTCCTCACAGAGTTCTGCCTATCACCACTTGTCTTACTGTCTCCTTCCTTTCTTGACTGACTGACACTAGAAGAAGGCGTCTGAGATTTCCACAACAAAGCCACTACTGCCGTACCCAGAGCATTCACTGGGAGACTCAGCTGGTATTCTTACTCAGAAGGTATCTGTGTCTTTTAGACTGGAAAGAAAACATATACAATCCAAGTCTGAAGCAGACATGAAAGTGAAAATCTGCTTTATCTCCTTTTAAGCCAGTCTTTAAAATGAAAGCCATCATCACCCTCTAATAATTTGGAGTACTCATTCAAATATCTCATCTTTCAGATTTTACTTATAGGAAACAGCATATTTGAAACTGATGAGAGCTGGAAGAAAACATGCTCTCTTTTGCCTGATTGCCTGAGTTCTGTATTTCGTGAGGGACGCGCGGATGGACGACACTCATACCTTCCCCAGGTACCGTCAGAAGAGTGCTTGGAACGAAGGAGCCTCGTGTCTGGGGCTGACAGAGGGAGCAGCACTCACAGGGCCTGTTATTGCTAATCTATCAGGGCAAAAGTTGGCCACAGAAAAAGCCCCACCAATTCAGCAACCTGTGCCGCTTCCAAAGACGCTGACTCAGATGCATTCAGGGAAAAGAGAAGGACCGTGCAGTGGGTCTGGGAGGGCTGGGCTGGAGAGACCCTTCCCAAGGCTTGCTTCCTGGTCCTTTAATTCTACTTCACTTTAAAGTGAAAGTTGCATGGCATGAAGAATAAATACTGCGACTGCATGCATAATTATTTTGAGTTTCTCTTGTCAGTTTTTAAAATGAGCTGATAGTTTTAAACATTATAGTATGTATTTTTTATTTCTGAGATTATTTCCCAAATGAACACTCTGTCTTGAATTTCTCGGGAGGGGTGTTTATGCTCCATATGATATTTAGACTTTGGGATGCCACCTATGAAAGGGAGGTATGATCCTGCATTCTAAAGGCTGTTTTATTTATTTATTTTTTTAATATCTGAAATGTAGATGGCTGGTGCCTGCTCTTGAAAGAATCTGCATTAATTTCTATTGCTATCATAAAAGGCATTCATGGATGACTGGTTTTTAAATGTTTTTATAAGAAATTCCCTTATGAGTTTCTAAATAATAAAGATATATTCCTTTCCAGAAAAACATATTAAGGAGGTTAAGAATAAATATATGTGATATTTAATTAGATATACATCTGGTACAATTGACTTGATACTTTGGCTTTGGTTTACATGTGCTTATTTTTCAGGGATCTGCTGAAGACAGTGATTCTCAGCATAGGAGTTCGTGGGCAGAAATGGAGGTTTTTATTTCTAAAACAACTATCTAGCTCATTTCATCAGTTTAAGTTACACTGTTTTGTTTCATTGTAGTTCTCAATTTCTTAACATATCAGGTCTATTTTTCCTTAAATATAATTAACATCAAAATCAGTAGACATCACTAATTGTGTTTGTCCTGCTGGATATATTTGGCAGGCGTGTTCCACATGTGTCAGCAGGCAAAGCCAGCACCCAGGAGCATGCTACTTACCCTCTCATGTTCTATTTTCTGTCTGGGCTTCCCAGTGGCAGAAGTATATGCCTAAGAAAAGTAAACACTGGAAATATGTGGAGCACTTCATGCCATTACAGACATAACATATGCAGATTCAGCTGATTGTGGACATGCTATACATAATACATATATAATTCACAATTAATACAAATGTAAAAGACACAAAGAAGATGCAAGATTTTATTAAACAAAGGGCATGTAGGCCTAGAGGTTATGAAAGTGCAGGCTTCTTGTAATGGCTGTTCCACTGTGTCAACTTGCACAGCCTAGAAGCTTATCTAAGTAACTCAGCAGCTCTGCATCTTGGGATGTAGAGGACATGCCCTAGGGCACCTGTCTGTGCTCTGGAATGTTGTAATGGTCGATTCATTGTGTAAACTTGAGAAGTTTAGAAATTTAAGTAAGTGACTCAGGATGGAGCCTGTGCAAAAGGAAGACAGGGAGATGGTGTGAGAGTTACAGCTACATCTGGCCCAGGGCAGATAGCCTGTTTATAGGGTAAGGAGGAAAAAAAGGCTTGTTTCCCCCAAACTTTTTTGTGCTTTTGTTGCTTTGCTTGTCTTCTGCCACCTTGAATGGCTGCCTCTGTGGTACTGCACCCTGCCCTAGAGCCAGCTGATCATGCACTGAAACTTCCACAAACTCTGAGCTAAATAAAGCTTTCCTTGCTTAATTTTGAGCACTGGGAATTTTGCCCCAGCAATGAAAGAGATGTAACCAAGACATTTCTGTGATTATTTGCAATGTATTGAGGACAATTTATCATAAATAATTTACCAATAAAAATAATGTAGTTTTGAATCTGTATTCCAGACTGAGAAAAGCAGCTGGTACATTACAAAGCCCTTAGTAGTACTCCAGCAATATACCACCTGACACTGCTGAAGGGCACTGTTTAGTGTAGCAGGCCCTTGCTAGCTAGGGGCACATCTATGAAGGGGAGAGACCCTACCCTTAGTTGGCCTCAACTTGTTACTAAGTCCTATTGACTCCCCTTTCAGAGATGGGATGAAGAAGGAGAGAACAAAGATGCTGCAGGTGTCCCTATGTCTGGGCACATGAAAGGACAAGGAAGGTAGGAGAGAAGGGAAACAAGAACAGTAACTGAAAGGAATCCAGTTGATGTCTAGAGTTCACAACATAGTTATACATGTGTGTCTAGGTTATACTATTCTGTAATTTCACCACACTTAGAAAAAGTAAGACACTTCCAATCTTGCAACATTCCCAACAATACCATGAACCACCCAAGGTCCTTTCTTTGGTTTATGTGTTTTTAATATTTTTAGCATCATCAAAGTGACCTTGGGTTAATCCATCAAATTTGTATATAATACTAGAGGAAAGAAAGGACAGCTATAAATTGCATTTCATTAGTGAGAAAATAAATTCATTTGAAATCATCGGGTACCTCTAGTTCCAAAGGAACTAGAGGCTTTTGCATTTATATCAATGACTATAAAGGATATGAATTCTGTTAATTTTAAAGGGTTGAAAACCTAAAAAAGTCTTGTTTATTTATTTGACGTATTTTCTTATATTTTAAATAGTCATCATATTTTGGAGGCTAGATTGGACGTTGGCTAGAAAACACAAAACTGCAGTTGAGAAAATTAGGTTAATTATCATTCATTAGACACTGTCCTTATTAAAAAAATGAATTGATTTAATCCCTATAAAAATCCCTAAGGCATGACAAAGCAAAATAGCTATGTGAGAAGGTAGTGTGCTCAACAACTTAAAGAGGTTCTGGACTACGCGGCTGCTGCACTTGCGACACACAGAAGTGCCACCACGACAGGGACAAGATGCACTTTAGCGTGCAGAGGCCTGGGAATCTGCACTTCCTCCAGGGTCCCCAGAGAGGCAGGCTGTCCATAGCGCACGGAGTAGAAAGGGTCTTGTTACCTCCTTCCTTTTAGTTAGTTTGTCAGATAATTATTAAATATTTGTTCATTATAACAAAGGCATAATCAAGGGATAAAAAAGAAAGTCTCTAGAGCTTTTAAAAATAGCTACATTTATTCATATATACCATACATTGTCTTTTTGAAGTGTATGACTCAATGGATTTTAAGGTGTTCACAAACATATGCAATAGTAAGGAAAGCCAATAAAATATGCATCGATGCCTTTCCATAATACCTTATTACCTTTCCTTCCCTTTAGGATACTACTTCTAAGTTTCATCCTTTTCATGGGGGGCATATAGAAATGTTTCATTCTTTTTTATGGCTACGTAATATTACATTGTATGAGCTTACTATTTTATGTTTATAGCTTTCTGAGTTAATGAGCATTTGGGTTGTCCCTACCTCTTCGGCCTTCTTCACTAGTAGTTATTTAAATTACTAGTGGGCTTGAGAGATAGCTCAGTGGCATGAGCACCTACCTGGAAAGTGTAAGGTCCTGAGTTTGATCCCTGGTACCAAATAAATAAATAAATATTAATATTTATATCCACATGTAATATTTTGTATACAAATAAGGGATTTATGTGGAGTATAACCCTGTGAGTGTAGTGGCTGGGTTTTATAGTAATTCTAAATTTTACTCTTTGCTAATTTCTTTTACATTATTTATTTATTTATTTATTTATTTGTTGCAGAGTCTCACTCTGCAGCTCGAACTCATAGTGCTCTTCCTGTCTCAGCCTCCCCAGCACTGGGATTAGAGGACTATTCCACCATGCCTAGTGTCAGTGGCTGGCACAGCACACCCAAGGTTCTGGGGCTGGCATGGCAAGCAGTACCAGGGATTGAACCTAGGTACTTGGTGCTTACCAGGCAGGTGCTTAGACCACCAAGCTGTCTCCCCAGCCCTCTGTAAATGTTTGGTCTAGATAAATGAGTAAGATTTTAAATGTAGATATTAATATGCTTATACAATTGAGTACATGAGGTGGATTCATGGCCCAATAATTTTGGAGGACACTGAACATTAAATCCCTTAAGGAAAACCAGGTAAAAGAGGTACCACTTAATTTTGTTTCACTTAAATTACCCAATTATGCTTTCCAAAACTATTTATAAATATTAAAACATCAAATACTGCAACCTTGAGGATTTTGCATTTAGTAGAACACATTTTGAGAAACCTTCTGAAGAGAGATAGAAGATCTATGAGATAGGGCAAAGAGAATATCTAGGGTCCTCATGGATGATTCATTGGAGCTAATGAGGCTAGCTTTACCTCAATAAGGAAGTCCCATAGACAAATGCATAGCGGCAGAGTTTTCAATGGGAGATATTTGAGTGGGACAAAAATAGGATGGAAATGTGATTTCTGAAAGTTTTATGACCTTGATATTTTGACTACTATATAAAGACAAAAGAGTGCGGCAGTGGCTGGGGAGTCATTTATAGGCCAGTGAAATTTTCCAGCTATTGATATCCATAAATTGGATTAGTTAGTAAAGTCTTATGCCACTTGGGACCCAGAAGAGAGGGAAATATCAGAGTCTTTGTAAATAGGTGAAGTATAATACAGAGTGAATTGTTGATATTAGAAATACCAAATGCAATAGGTGAAGTGCATCTTTAAAACCACTGAAAAGAGAGATCATATGCCACCCGGATATTTTAAAACATCGATGCAAAACTGCCTACATTTATACAAAGAAATTCCAACTCATTTTTTCACTATTTCTCATTTGAAAATCTGAACTTGGTTTCTGTGCATTGCGCCAGCATAGGTTTTGATATGGCCATCTGGCAGAGTCTGCTTGTTATCTTCATTAGGAAAGTAGGTTTTCTTTTTATGCTGATTCCTATTTGTGTCCATTAAATTCTAAGTGAAGTCAGTTTCAAATTAATGAGAAGTATGATAAAAGAAGGAAACTTCTCCTGCATGTTATTACTAATTATGTTGTTGGGGTATAATATTTCGCACAGCTCAAATCTGGTTGTAAATAAGTTCTGTCTTTGATGAGATGACCTGTCCATACTTTTGTTCCTGTTACTGAATCTCCCAGCTCCCTTTTGTTGAGTGTCAATGAAAAACAGAATTGCCAGATGGTTCCCAAAGAGAAGTGAACAGCAACTACTTTTAAAAAAAGATTCTTTCTATACTAATAAGTAAGCAAACAAAAAGAATGTTCATTTAAAAGAAAAGAAGCCTTCTGCCAGACTCTCAGAGTTAATTATATGCTCTTGTTTCCATCAGAATAAATATGACAAATATAGGTAACAGTCCCCAAAGGAATTAAAAAATAGACTGCTAAGTACCACCCACTGTCAGCATGACACACAACATAGACATCCCTGGGCACATTAAGCCTCTACACTCAAAACTGTTTCTCTCTGGTTTAAATAACAGTCGAGATTCACCTCTTTTCTCCATATGAACTTTGACAGTAAAATTCTTCCTTTGGGCATAGAAAGACCTCAGTGGCAGTTTCAACCCAGTGATTGTACAGTTCTACACACACACCGAGTTTTAATTTGCCTAATGTTTAAAACGATGTAGTTTTCAATGGAAAAATATCAAAAGCTTTCCCCAGGTTATAAAGCTCATAATTCTCAATCGTAAACCTCCAGCTTTTAATGTAATGTTAAAGCTGAGTTCCATGAAAAAGATCAGGAAGAGATTTCTAGAGGTTGTGATGACAGTTTGAAAACTGCTTCTCTGAGCCAGGTATGATGGAACCACCTGCAATTTCTAGCCCGTGGGAGGCTGAGTCAGTAGGACTGCTGTGAGTTCAAGCATAGCTTGGATTGTGCAGCAAGATCTTGTCTAAAACATAAAAATGAGCAAATGTTACTTCCCTAAACCCTCTGCCCATAGAAAGAACAAGGTATCTAGTGAGTTCTAAGATGACATTGATTTAGAGGGTGGAAAAGAAAAACTCATACAAATCAATAAAACTGCATCAGAAGTTATAGGACCCATGAAGTTGGCTTGGTTGTCTACATAAAAGTTTAAGATAACCTTGTTTTCCACCTATGAGTTTCTGTATCTCTTAAAATTAAACCAAAATAATAATCTTCAGTTCTCACAGTATTAGATACCTATTTCTGCTCAACATATTCATGTTGAGCTCTTTGCCATTAATTATTCACACCAATAGTCAACCTGGATGAGATTTTAGACAAGAAAATAAAGTACAAAATAATTCCTCAAGTAAGCCTTTGAATTCCTCATTTTTTTAATTGAGAGGAATAGCTGTACTCTAAATAGACATTATTGCAATAATTATAAGCACATAAAATATAGGAAATAGGGAAATAGATCTTTTCAAAAGGGAAGGAGGGGAGAGGAAGTATAAATAATTAAGATGTGTTGTGTACACATATCAGCTCCCACAAAGCACGTGATCGTTACATATTAATAAACAATAAAAATGTTAAAAAGTATAAACTCATTTCTGGTTTTGTCTAACGAAATGGTTTATGTTTGCTGTAATGGTCCACAAAGAAAAAAAGTTTAAAAGTATAAAGAGATGTGTGATTCCTAATAAACACGAGCCAAAAAGTTTAACTTTATAGTTCCTAAAAATACATTATGAGAACTCATGTAAAGAAATTCATGGTTATCACAGGTTAATAAACCCACCAGAAATGAAAGGTGGCAGCTATAGTTTTAGGAGATAGTGCTGTCTACATATTGCTTCTTCTGAGTCCTTTTAGTGAGTATGTGCCCTTGGCTTCTGGGAGCATTTAGTGAGCCTAAATCTAACATGCACAAAAGAAGAAGAAAACTAGGTTCTCTGAAAATCAACACAAACTGAAGCAAGTAAAACTTAAAATTAACTCTCTCCTGAGAGAGCCTTGAAGCAGATATTGTATCTTTTTCCTCTTTTTTTTCTTTTTCAGTTATTTATTTATTTATTTATTTATTTTGTGGTGTGTACTTGGGATTGATTCCACAGACTTCACGCTGCGCTATATTCCTAACCCTTTTCATGTTTTATTTTGAGACTGTGTCTGGCTACATTGCTTAGTCCCCAGGACTGAACTAGAACTTGAGATCCTTCTGTGTTGGCTTCCCAGAATGCCATGACCACAGGTGTGTGGCACTGACCATAACCTTTAACTATTTACAGAGCCAGAGAGAGCATTTGACAAAGAAGAGCTAGGACACATTTGTGTACAAACAGAAATGTATCCAGCCATGCCTGAGAAAGGTGGAGCTACGACCAACGAATTTTAAAATCCCAGTTCTATGTTCAAACAAATAAGGTAGGCTAGTTTGTTGCATTGAACATTTATCTAACCAAATTCTTTTGTGAGATTTCAATAGGTTTAACTGAAAGAGAGCAAAATGAAAAGCACACAGGGATTTGAACCTGGCAAGTTTTCCTATGCCACAGAGTCTGAATCATCTCATACAGCTGTACATTTCCCTGATTTCACCTAGTCTTAACCAGTTATCCAAAAGTCATTTAGGATACTGAGTTGTGAGTTATCTTTGGGTAACTTGGTGTTCTTCATGAGAGTTGATCGGTGTCTAAAGAACTTTCTTATGTAAGAAATAGTTCTTGATAACAGTGCTGTACAAGTTCCTTAACTCATTAAACTCATTATTTAACAAAACCAGTTTGTGTTTAGCATAGACAATCTTTATACTCAGTGATTAGATGAAACTCATTTTCAAACTCACCATAATCACTGCCACTGTAACTGTAGGTGGTATCTTAGTACATTGCTATCATAACTATTATTCCTTCTGGTAACCTCAATGTTTCCCTTAAACCAGTGGTGGCAAACCTATGGCATATGTGCCACAGCAGGTACACAGAGGCACACAAGCCAAGCCGCCCAGCATCGTCCTGGCAGCCACACATTCAGCTTTAATGCAGTGTTGGCACTTGGCAACCAATAAATGGGATTTTGGTTGCAGTTTGAGCACTTTGTTCCTAAAAGATTCTTCATCATCCCTCTAAACTGTGTCCCCCAAATACACGGCAGTCTGAAAGAAACTAGCTATTTCAGCTGTAAATATCAGGCTACAACTCAATTATTTTTTTTCAGTTAAAAAATTAAGAATTCAGTGTGATCACTGAATATTAAAATATGAATATTAAAATTGAATATTAAAATATGTCTAAAAATTTAAATAATTCTAATGCTTGTCATTAAGTGCTAGGCATATTACTCTTACAGATATCCAAAAATGTCAGATAGGCCTTTTGAAACATATTGCTATAAGAAAAATTAACCCTAGAAGCAGCATAATTTGGGCAAAAATAGAAAAGACATTCCAAGGAGGTAGAAAAAGCCAGACTATAGTCTCTGCTTGGACTTCTTGATTTTGTTTTCTCAAATCTAAATGAGCACACTAATATGTGCCCTATGAAATTCATGACATTTCTTTTGAAAACCTCATGAATAGTTTAGTGAAAAGAAAATGTAGATTTTTTTTCAGAATTCTATTGATAAACAAATAGCAATTAGACAGTTTCAAATCAAATCACTAGGACAGATT
>NDGN011467530.1:0-15010 GCA_002564285.1 Tympanoctomys barrerae
AACTTTGGTCCCTGCACTTGCCTAAGCTTCCCGAAGCAGGCACTTTAGACCCCTGAGCTATTTTGCCAGCTGTCTACACTGCTATTACCACAAAGCCTTAGAAACCTTGCAAACACCATTTTAACTGAATTTGAACTGCCATTTGAAAAGTGAATACTTAAATGAAATCACTGAAACCAAAAGTGGTGCCTTTCAGGTTTATCCTTCTCACTGGAACAGTCTTCCTTGCCTGCTATTGAGTATAGAGTTGTTTATACCAAGAAGGATTAGGAATTGTTTGAGGAGACAGACATTGGGTACAAAATGAAATCATTTGTGGGGACAGTATCTCTTTAGCATGAGTTTTTGAAACTGAAGGTGTGGCTCTGTCAGGGATCATAAAGATTCAGAAGCAATAATGACAATAGCTCCATTACCTTTGCATGAAGCCAGACAGGAGAGCAGAACTCTAGTTATTCTGAGCAATCCTTCTTTTTTTAAGTATTTAGTACAGAGTCTACAGGGTCTTACTACACAAATCGAACTCTTAGTGATCCTCCTGTCTTCAGCCTCCCAAGCGCTAGGATGGCAGGTATACACCACCACACCCAGTCTCAATCACAGTCTCAGCACACCCTGGGAGCTGGCCAGCAAGGCATGCCAGGGGTTGAACCCTGTCCTTGCATCTGCCTAAGCAGGCACTTTAATCTGATGAACTATTTGGCTGGCCCTAGCAATTTTTTTTGGAAGAGAGTTGTAATGGCTTCATTTTTTTTTACCCTTTCTCAGTAATAACAATGACTAACTCTAATGTTTTAAAGTTTAAAAACTAGACATCTTTATACTTTTCTGATCAATGAAACCTCTCGAGTAGCAGTAAAAATCACATAAATTTGATTATATAATGAAATTAATCCCTTCCTGCATTATCATGTAGTTGTTCAATGAGTTATTTATTTATGTACTTGGTACAAGGTTTCACTACATAGCCCGGAATTATAGTGATTTTCCCTCCCTGTTTGGTGTTTGTAGGCATACACCACCATGCCCACTTTCAGTGGCCAGCACCAGGATCTTTGCATTTGCCAGGCAGGTGCTTAGACTGCTGAGCTATTTCTTTAACCAGTAATCTGTCTTTAAATTACAGCATTTCCATTATTCATTGTTTGCAAATGATTTGTGTTTGTTGTGTGTTTGCATACAGCTTACTTTATCAAAAATATTAAACTTTTGTTAGAATAAGCTGTTATAGAAAATATGTCAATTAATTGTAATTAATTTTTCTTAATTACATGTTCACATAGCATACTCATTCATTTTAATGAAGTTAGTTACATTTTTGTAATCATATACTTTCACTTATATGATGCTTTATAAATCTCATAACATTGAACATCTCCTTTAAAAAAAACCCTAAAAACAAACAAACAAAAATACTAAAACCCACTAATTTTATAGTATCATCTGATAAAATTTCTAATAAATTAAATTATTGTATACATATCAAGCATATACATTTATCAAACCTACATGTACATCAAACCTCTTTTCCTTGAGTTATTTCATTAAATATATTTGCTGCATGAGAAGCAGAAATCATTTACTCATAATGAAATGTACTTTGTCAACGTTTCAACCTCCAGTTTTGCAATGTATCCTTTCTGAGGTGTGTTACTTGATGTGTGAGGTTATCACTTCGTTCTAATATGTCCTTTCCTCATCAAATTTCTTATAATATTACCGATAGACCACAAAGTATTATAGCTGTTTTCTTATAACAAATATTTTAAAATTATAATTTGATCATTTGGTTTGCTTAGGACAAAGATTTATGAAGTTTTTAACAGTAGTTTCAATTCAAATTAGTAAAGAGATTCCAAAAACAGAAGTACCCTGCCTTGAAAGGTCGGCACTCAGATATGAGGGGCAGTTCGCATAAGCCTCTGCTGTGTTTTGTGTTTCTACAACTTTAGAAAGAAATTGATGTTAGTGATACAATCAATAAAAATAACTTAAGCAGAAATGTTTATATGTTTCTTACAACAAAGATACATTTAAGTAACCTGACAATTAGAAACTCACCTGTAAATTGAAAATGAGATTTAAGTTGATAGCAAATATATATATATATATATATATATATATATATATATATATAACCTGTCATCAAGAGAAATCTGTAGGCTCTCTTATAATTTGTATTTCAAGTCTTACATTTTATTTTCTTATGTTTCTGTAGCTTCAACACAAAAACAGTGAACTAGAGGCAAGAATTCTTAGCAGCGAATACCCAGATGAATAAGACGCTGCAGGCAACTAAGTTGTCACAAATAAGGAAAGCTAGAGAGGGAAATGGTATACTGTCCCCGGGTGAGCAGACAGCTATTGATTTACAGGTGTATAATAAGGTAAGAACGAAAGAGCCAGCATCTCTAAGGTCAGGGACACTCCAGCTACTGCCAAGTGAGTACTCTCTCTTTCTACTGACTAATTGATCTGTGTGCATTGATATAAAGGTGAACCATAATAGAGACACAGAAAATCAACATTATTGCAGCTGCCACAAAAAAGAAATGGTTTATTTTATTTGTTCTTTGACATTTGAAATGATTAGGACTGGAAAAAATGATAGAATTTCTATAAATAATTTCTATCAGTAATATAAAATTCTATAAAATTGTGGAGGGTTTTTTTTTTGCAAAACATGGAAAATATATTCCTATATCAAATAACAAAATGATTGTGATCTAACCTTCAAAAAAATCATTCTTAACACCAGATAGTAATCCTTTATGCCAGGCTTTACAAATGCAAATGGTGGGTGCATTAATTTGATCATGTGAAACTTAAGGAGGGATTTTCTTTGTGTTTAAGTGTCTAATGGTTTGTCCATTTTATCCATAGGGTTGTAGAGATTAATTTGACTTTACTCTTTTAATTGTTGGTCTTATGATCTTAGGCCTACTCTGATCTCTTTCACCTTTATACCTATAGATGAATAATACTGTAAGGGACTACCATTTGGGTCCTCTATGTTATAACTTCTATTATGATTTTTATTTTGCTCTGCTAGAACTGCGATCCATTTGTACTTCCTTGCTCTATGTGGCCCTTGGAATAATACATGCAAATATTTTTAATATATTTCCTCCACTATAACCTTAAATATCAGAGGACTATTTTTCCAGATTATTCAGCATTGCATGCCAAGGGTCGGCAGCTGTACCTTACATACAAGGAAGAGCAACAGCATTTGTTGTACCAATAGGTTCACAGTGGATTCTTCCCATGAACTCAGGAATTGATTTTCCCATTACAGGTTGAGGAATTGAATGATTACCAAGGACCAAAGCACGTATGTCACCTTCTTTGTCTATTTGTTGTTTGATGCCTCAAGTTTTAGCTTTATTTTGCCTCCTCCTGAGCCTTTAGTTTACTCACAGGTACCCACCTGTGCCTGATCAGTTTTGTGATGTGTTCTATGCCACCTGTGATGATCAGTTTAATGTGTCAACTTGACTTTCGTGCAGGGGGCTTAAATATTAGGTAGAAAAACATTCTAGATATTTAAGTGAAAGTATTTTTGGAAGTGGTTAACGTATTTTTTATTTAAAGAAAGAACCAAAAACAAAGACAAAAGCAAGGCAACATAGAACAATAAAAATGGCACAGAATTTCAAACTAAGAATAGAAAATATATATATATATATATATTTTTAATTGGCAGACCAAAGCATATTATCTTGCTTAATGCATTGGCCTTCAATCAGTCTGATAGAGACCTGGACAAAATAAAACTATCTTCCTTCCTGTGAGTAAGAGAAAAAGTTACAGCAGGCTTTCTACTTCCTCTGAGCCAGTTGTTCTTTGGGACACTGGACATTCAGCATCACTCGACCTGGTCTTCAGGGTGCTGGAATGAGGTGCCCAGTCTTTGCAGTAACATGTGTCATTTTCTTACAATGAATTTTGTTCTATGGAATCCCATCCTCTTTGGCCTAGTCCTTTGGAGAACCCTGACTAATCCACCACCCCTCTTATGGTAAGTAATATTTTCCACAAATGTGTCCCCACCTCAGCCAGCTGAATGCATCTGATCATTATTATTTGTTCAGTGGCCTTATGTATCACAATCACTGGTATGTGCAACAAGAACATTTTCCAATATGGTCTACTGCAATGCTGAAAGAGAGAGGTCCTGCCCCTTTTTAATGAAGAAAATGTGTATAATGAATTAAATTGCCTAAAAGCAAAATAGCACAAAAAGGAAGCAGGATTAGAGCCAAGATCTACATTATCACAATTTGTTTTCTTACACCCTTCGACCTCTGATTGGTTTAATATTTTTTGAAAAGATCACTAATTGTATTTTTATGATTTTAAGGAGATTTGAATTCCATGCTTCATTAACTTAATTGGAAAATATTTATTGACTACCTAGCCTAAAATATTACAAAATTATTCAGAAGCTTTGCCATTCCATTTGTATCCTTGGTGTGGGGAAACTTACCTCTATGAAGTTTAAGCACTAACAAACATGTGAATATCAGGTGAAAACATATTCAGGTATTATAAAGTTGAATGAAAAGATCCTATGTAAATTATGGCTTTTTAAATGGAACAAACTTCTGCAGTGTGATTCTTTTCCTATTATTGAAGTTTATGATTTGCATTTATTGATTAAAGAGGGAGAAAATAAAGTGATCAATTTCTTTTTTTTAATGATCAATTTCTAAAAGCACTGTTTATTGACATACACTTTGTGCTTTGCTTGTTGCTACTGAAAATTCCCAGATTAATTGCTATTTATTATATGTACAATATATATCTAATATATATCTAATATATATATATATATATATATATATATATATATAGTTTTTCAGTGAGGGTCCACAGGGTCTACATTGTCTCACTACATAGATAGGACTCGTAGTATGGTCTGCCTGTTTTCAGCCTCCCAAGAGCTGAGATTACAGGGATATGCCACCACTCCCAGTCTTATTCACCATCTCAGTGTGCCCCAGGGGTGGGGCCTGCACAGCCCTCTGGGGATTGAACCATGGCCACTGCATCTGCCTAAGCAGGTGCTTCACTCCATTGAGCTATTTTCTCAGCCCCTCACCTTTTTTTCTTTTTTTTAAAATTCATCTCCTAGCCCGTAATTATTTTGTGTAATTTTATTTCCTTTGGAAAAGTACCTTAAAAGATCAGCATGTAGTTTCCATTATGACTTTTCTTGGCTTGAAAGCAGATCTTGGCATTGTTTACAAATAATATATATTTTCTGTATCATTTTGTAAGCATTATAAATGATAATTAAATGTCTCTGAGTGATATTAATGAGAAAAGTGCTTCTAAAAGGAAATAATGTCTACTACTAAACCACATGGCTCTTCATGGGTGTTGTTTTCATATTAAATAACGTGATGGGCACATTGCAAGTGGATACCAAATGCAATCATGGGTCTTAAATTTACAGTATATATTAGCATAGTTTATGATTAATGCCAGATTTTCATAGACAGAGTGACATATAAACTCCAAACTTATTAAAATTATGTAGCGACTCAGCACATCACTGGGGACAGGTTTGATTACAGAAATGCTTTGTGATACTTTACTCTGAAACATACTGTTTTAAGATTTTTCTGAGCACTGTCTTATTTTCAACTAAAATAGAAAGTTCATTATCTCACTAAGAAGTTATTTCAATAAAAAGACTTGCTCACTGGCTTATGAAAGTATAATTTATTGTAATAAATATTTCATTGTTTTATCTCTTTTCTCTGATAGACTATAAATTTTGTTATATTGGTGAGGGTTGCAGGCCACCTATACAGGTGGTATATTAAAGGTAGATCCTTAATACAATTTAGGACCAAGTCATCAAGCCCTTTTCCTTGTTTTCCACATTTTCTAGAAGCAACTCTAACTATCCTTCACATGATGTTCTAGCTCCATTCAGCTCTGAATTTCTTGTCTGATCTAGTCTGTCCATCCTTAATCCTACCACATTCAACTAAAATTTTCATTTTCTTTTGTTATTGCTTTGTTAGTTTGTTTGAGACAGGTTTCACTGCATAGTTCAGGCTGCCCCTTCACTAAACATGTAGCCCAGGCTGGCCTTGAACTCACAGGCATCCTCCTGCCTTGGCTTCCCATGTGTTGAGATTGCAGGTATGCACCCGCAAGCCTGGCTCCCCTAAAACTTTCAAAATCCATTGGAACCTTATTTTTTGCATCAAAAACATTTGCATAGTTCATGGCTCTGATTTTCCTTTGATTTCTTGTACTTTTTGAATTCTGAGTATTACATGGGGAAGAAATGTCCATTGTCGTCACTCAGTGGAGAGCAGGACTTTATATGGAGCTTAGGAGTGCTTCTTGTTTTCTTGGAAATTATTTCATTTTTTGTCTGATCTTCCACACTTCTGAAGCATAGCTCTTAGTTTATATGAATTAATTACAAGTAATTAAAATTAATTTACCTAAGTACTTTTTGCCATTCATTAAACAATTTTGACATTTACCTCCACTCTCTTTCCCTTTCTCTTGAACTTTTTCTTTCTTTGTAATTTTTTTGTATCAGCAATTAAACTCAAGACCTGTTACTTTCCAAGCAGGCACAGGGCCACTACACTGTCACCAGCCTCATTCTTTGCACCTTTAGTGTTTCTCTTCTGTTCTCTACTGTCAGTCTTCTTGATCACACCAAATGTTTTGTCCTGACTAATAAGTGAATTCTCTTTAAAACCGTGTGTGTGTGTGTGTGTGTGTGTGTGTGTGTGTGTGTGTTACTGGGGATTGAACTTGGGACCTTGTGCTTTCCAGGAAGGCACTTATGCCTTTGAGCTATATCCACCGCCCTCAAAACATTGCTTTAAGTTTCCAATATCTGGTTATCACTTTGTATATTACTAAAGTGCATTTTCTCTAGTACTTTGAGGCTTTGGTTTAGCTCGAGTATAGTAACTGCAGTGTACACAATACATCATTTGCTAAATCCATCTTCCCTCCTTGTCTTCAGTCCCCTAGTTACATGGCTGAGCTTCCAGAAGCAGCAAATTTTCTCCTGGATAGGTGATTGACCTACTTTTTGCCTCTATGCAAAATAGTGAATGGAAAACTTCATTATTTTCATTGCTGTATCAGGGTAGCTCAAGGTAAAAGAAGAAAAACAAAACCCTGCTCACTTTAAATTGATAGACAGGAGCTTTAATTATACCCTCAGTGCCTCTTGAAAACAAGAATCCATTTCTCTAGTCAATTTACTCTTCAGTTATTGGATACTTCATTCTCTCTCATACTTCTCCAAACTCTCACTTTTTCTATCACTGAGAAAATTCATGCCTGCAGAATACTGTTTTTATAAACTCTCCTTGTCTACATTATGAGTAATTTCGGTATACAGCCGATCTTTTACTTGTTGCTACATATTAAATATTCATGCTTCTTCTTAAAACCAGTGCTTCCTCCTGTACAATAGATTGTATCAGCTTTTCTCATGTAATAAAATACTCAGAATGGAATGGTGAAAGTAACAGTGTTAGTATTGCCACTCAGGTCTTTGCATGCAAGCTGCAGGCTGACTGATCTCAGCTGGGCTTCAAAACTTGACCTGTGTTGAAGTTTGGGTACATTTTGGACACACTTACATCAAGGCCGAAGTTTCAGCCTGTCTAAAACCACTTTGTCTTCTCACAATGTCAGGCCCCCAGAAAGCTCATAGGGTTGCAGTCTCTCAGACTAGGCAACATACAGGTCTCACTTCTTGTACAAACTGAACCAAGTTCTGTGGTCAAGCAAATTCAAGAGGCATGGAAATATTATTCCTTTAATAGAAGAGACTAAGACATAAGGGATTAGAGTAGGAGATTTAAATCTTAAAAAATAAAATGATTAAAGAAGAAAATAGAAATAGAGTGCTATGGTTTGAATCTAGCAGTCTCTACAAAATCTCATGCAGTCATGGAGCACTTTCTAGAGTTTCTGATGAATTTGTGATTCAGTGCTGGAATTATGGGTATGAGTGCTAATCCCCCCCTGGGATGGGTAGTCCGCATTACTATGTAAGGAGAGGACAGAGGTTTGCCTCTGCTGCCTAAGCCATTGCCACTCCCTTTACTCTTTGTTGTTTTTCACTGCCATAAACAGTTGCTCTCTGCCATGTTCCACTCTGCCTTAGAGCCATCTGAGTATGGACTGAAACCACAACTATCTGCGAGCTAAATAATCCTTTCCTCTCTTAATTTGGGGAGTTGGATATTTTGTTCCAGGAACATGAGAAGAGTAACTGAGATATAATTTGGTACCAGATAAATGGAGTCAGTGCTGTGGCTGCCTGATCATGTGTATTACAAGCCACTGGGAATTGCTTATGAGATGAGATAGAAAAGGTTTAGAGATGTTTCTTACAAGAGAAGTGCTGGCATAGCTTTTGCTGTTCTGTGTGGGAGATTCTGGTCAGAGCTTAGAAGACCAGAATGCTGATGGAAATCCTGCCTGTAAAGACCAGGATGTGGAGGTTTCTGCTGGGAAGAAGGACTGCATTGGTGGTTGGACTCAAGATAATGTCTACTATGGCTTGGCAGAAAGTTTCTCTGCATTTTTCTCATGTCCAGAGACTTTGCCTGAGAGTAAGATTAAGCATAGTGGATTGATTAATCTGGCAAAATAAACTTCAAGGCAGTCTGATAATGAAGCAGAGCCATGGTTATTGTTAGGGGGTTTTGGTTAGATTTCTGTTTAGAATCTACTGCAAAGAGCCCAGCAGGATGATTTAAAATGTTGTGAGTTTAGCCAGAAAGGAAATGCCAAGAAGGCTGTGAACTACAAAGGTAGAGGTACAATCTCCACTATCCAGGAGGGACAAGAGAGTGGAAAAAGATGTCCTGACATCATCTCAGAAGTGGCAGTTCCTCACCCTTTGAAGCCTCAGAACCACAAGGGTGAGGGACTTGACTTCGAAGAGAAAGCTGTAGAGCCCCTTCTTCCAGAATGGAGGCGGTNAAGAGAAATCTGTAGAGCCCCTTCTTCCAGAATGGAGGCGGTGACGATACTGATTTCCAGAATGCTGGAAGCCCAGGGAATTTGTTCCTCAGAATCAGAGTCAGAGTGCTCAGTAATCCAGGCACTCCACCCTACACCCAAGAGAGAAGAAAGCCTGTCTACTGCTCCAGCTGGCAGCAGCCCTTGGCATCATCCATGTGACATTGGTTTTAGGTGCATTCAAGAGTTCTGAAGTTAAGAAGGCTTCCATCTAGATTACAGAAGGCCTGGGAGGCCAGGCTGTATGTAAAGCTCTGAGAGTGAAGCTCATTCAGTGAAAACCTCAAAAGTTTGAAAAAGCCAAGAATGTGGATTGACTAAGGGCAGCTATCAGGAGAGAGCAAAGCCAGCCTGAATGAAGAGCTATAGGAGTTACCAGCAGAAGTGCTGTAGGGGTGGAGCCAGCGTCATGGTTTGGGGTTTTTGCAAGGGGAATAGTAGAGTATAGGGTATATTTCATAATAGTATTTTATAATGCATCACACAAGAGTTACATACTGTAAGTGCAGGAAATCTATCCACACACTGAATAAGAGCAAATACAGCTGAGGGCCTAGACCTCATAACAATGCCTCCCCCAAGTCCAACTTGAGACCTAGAGCCTACAACAAAGTCCCATACAGGCCCGCTTCATGGATATGTGCTAGAAAGGCCCAAAGGTCAGTGGTGGAAGCTAAGAAGTCTGTACCAGTCAGATGAAGCTTCTGTGTTAGCAAGCTGAGGGATCTAAACTGGAGCTAGGAAGCAACAGTCAAGGTAAGCAGCAGAGCTCCCCCAAATTTACCACAGCTGTCCTCAACAACAGTGAGGTCCCGAGCCCCTCCAGTAATGAGGAAAGCTGAGTTCCCGTCAGGAAAGCCAATGAGACAAGCTTCATGAGGCTGAGCAGTGCAGTATCTTTCCCTCTGGAGCCAGAAAGTGATGCTCAAAATGAGGACCCGAGCTTCTCCAACGTGCTTTGGGAAAGCCAGCATGACAAAATCCTCCAGCAGAACAGCCCAAGAGAACTAGCAGCTTTCAGCAGCTCCAACAGCTTCACCAAACAGCATCCCTGTTTGGTATTTATATCCCATCTTCTCCTCTTCTGTCTTTATTCCGCTGGCAACAATCTTCAGGTGGGCGTCCCACACCCAGCACCATGCCATTTGAATTCAGGTGAGTGTAGTAAGTTGATCAATCACCTGTTAGCGATCCACTACAGCCATGCAAGGCTTTGGAGCTGACAACTCGTTACAGATTGTTTGGGATGTTCCACATAGAACTATAGGAATTAATGTATGCCCTTCTGGATTTTGGACTTGTTTTGGTCCCAAAGGTTTGTATACTCCTGTGTATATCTTTTAGAATGTTAGTGTGTATCTGTGCCTTTGAATGTTGAAAGTGTTTAACTTTTCATTTGTACAGGGACTTGCAACTAATAGATTGCCTTAGATATTGGGACTTGGACTTTTCAGCAGTGCTGTAACTTTAGGGCATTAGCAACTCTTAGAGATAGACTAAAATGCCTTTTTTATGAAAGGATATGCATGAGTATTTGAGGTCCAGAGTCAGGATGTTATGGGTTTTAACTAATTATCCCTGAAAATCCTCATATAGTCATGGGGCAGTCTCTAGAGTTTGAGATTAATTAATGATCCAATGCTGGTATTATGGGTGTGACTGCTACTCCTACCCTGGGGTGGGTAGTTGGCATTACAATGTAAGGAGGGAAGAGAGGCTTGCCTCTGCTGCCTCAGTCTCTGTCACCCCCTTTGCTTTTTTCTGTTTTCCACTGCCATGAACAGTAGCCCTAATCCATGTGCTGCTCTGCCTTGGAGTCATCTGAGTATGGACTAAAAACTCCACTAACTGTGAGCTAAATAAACCTTCCCTTTCTTAATTTTGTGTTTTTTTGTCCCAGCAATGAGAGAAAAGTAACTAAGACATAGAACTTTTGCAAATGAGAAGTGGAAGAAAGATTGGAAGAAAAGGTGAAAAGGAAAAAAGATGGATGAGGATGTCTTATAAGTACAAATCCCAGCTGATGAATGTGATCATTAGGTACTGCAAATATGCACTAATGAAAACATAAAGGATATAATAATTGAAGGAGTATGGTAAAAATTGAGACCTATAATAAATTAAAAAAAGTTTTTTGGGGCTCATGTCTATTTCTGCTTCTTCTTTCTTTCTACTAATTCTTTAGCTTTTCTCTAACAGAATCATTCTGATTCATAAAGAAACATGCAGAAATATTTCTTATTTCAGAGTTAAAAAGAATCAAGTACAAAAATACTCTTCTGTGGTTCCAATCCAATTCCCACTCACTTTCTCTGCTTCCTTGCAGAGTTAAAAACCCTGAGTAGAAATGCCTGCCATTAGAGTCCTATCTTTCTCATCACTCCTGTGCCTGTGACACTTGATCTGTGAGGTCACTATCTGGGGTATGACGAGGTTCCCCCAGTAGGACAACTGGGAACTCAAGTCATCTACCCACGGAGAAGGTTCACAGACTAACCACAGAGGAAAAATTCTAGACCAGGTCATCTATAGGAATAGAGGTGATTCTTAGGTATGTTTCAAAAAAATACACTCAGAAAACAGAGAGTAGGAGCTCATGGGGCAAGTTCCTCTGGTCTGGAGCTGGATATATTTATGTGTGTTTCTGGAGGGTGAAGTTCTGTAGGATTTGTGAATCCATAATGAAGGGGGAAAAGGCTAACTTCACAAGTAAAAGGCCCACTGACAGGTTAAGGAGCTATTTTAATGGAAAAAAAGACATGTGCCCAGCCTATTGTGCTTTAGGAATTTGGATGAGTAACAGCCATTGACACAGTAGAAGAATAAGTGAAGTTCGTGATGTGCTTCCTTCACTTACTTCCTGTCTGAAAGTTTCATCTCAGCAGCTGAGATTGTACCCTTTTGAAGTAGTTCTTCAAGCCAACAGCCTGAATTCACCTTTCACTTCCCTTCTGCCCCTACTCACTACCTCATTTCTAGTTTATCAGCAAATCACAGTGATGAAGTCTTCACAAAAGTTTAATATTTTCAACACTATTGCATTCATCTTCATTCAATGTAAACATCATGACTTACCTCTAACCTTAAAGTTGTCACCTAACGACTCTCTTGCTTCTATTTTACCTTGCAAACTCTATTTTACATATGGCAACCAAGCCAATCTTATGAACATAAATGTGACTTTTCTTTTTCAAAGCTGTTCAATGATTTCTCTTAATACATAAGATCAAAGTTCCAAACAAGGTGCTCTCTCCCCCTCCTCTCATGTGACTGGGGTCACTGTTATCCATAGACCATTCCACACTTTATACATTTTTGAAAACTTTTCCATTACAAGGTCCTCTTTCTGAAACAATTCTTTCCCATTCACCACCTCCCTCATTTTGTGGAGATTTTTGTTTAAATCACATCTATTTTGAGAATGATGTTAAACAATGCAATCTATAATTGAGTTGATTTCACTATATATATTTTGCTTGCTGTCTAAATATCCCACTTACTTTAAGAAGGGCTTTTCATGGAAAACCATAGGAGAGTTTTATGAAAATCTTAAAAGTAGAAAAATCATATGACTAAGCAATGTCACTCCTAGGTATTAAGTAACAGAAAAGATGAAGATGTAAAAAGGAGACAAGAAAAATAACTGGAAGAAAATGTAGCTTCTGGAAACAAGTTCAGTTGAAATAGTTTCCCCTCATTTCCTAGCACCAACTTTCAAGACAAACTCTTTCCTAAGGCTTACTAGCAGAAGGGAAAGATAAGAAAAAACAAAGACCCCTGGAAAATTCCCAAATCCCAAACCAGGACACACACATGCCAAATCCTCCTGCATGACCTGCAGTGACCTTTCTTCATCTGGAATACACTGCAGGTCCATGCCTATCTCATACATCCAATTATAGCAGGGTCAATTACAGGGAAAGACATATGCAATAGACAGCTGGCCTGACTCAGGACTCCACCGAGCACATTGGCAATCATGTCCTGGAAGCATCAACAGGAGGCAGCCCAGGCCCAGTACAACATAGTAAGCCCCCAAACCCAATTCTTCTGGTGTTTGGACCATTTTCCTTTCCACCAGCATGAGCCCACTCACTTGAAGAACAAATTGACTTGATTAAACTTTGCTGCTGTTTCCTTAAAGTTGCTGCCACTTTCAAATCTTTGTGACACACAAGAACCTGGAAACCAGTGTGAGACTCCATCACCCACAGAAGCAACATGGAGAGATAAAGAGATAATTATGTCCTATTCAGGCTTTCAAAAAGTGGAAATTCTGTCATTTGCAAAATCATGCTGGTGGACATTATTTTAAGTGGAATAAGTCAGACACAAGACAAATAATGTTAGATCTCATCAAATTGGGAATCTAAAAATGTTGACATCATAGAAGAGGCAGTTATGGCACAGTAGGAAATGCCCATAGGGATGGAAGGCAGAATTCTGGGGCCTTGGCCTCCTACTCATTAAATGCATGATTTGTATTTTCTTCTGGACAGTCAAGGACTTAAAAGCCACTTTTGCAATGAAGCATGATACTCCTTTGGGGTCTACAAACGACTAATAGTTTAAAAAAACGTAGAACAAACCTTGATATTTCTTTTGTGTCCTTGCTCATGACATCAGGTAGCATGGATCATTGCTTTAGTAGAAATGGAAATTCAAACCAGAGCACAAATATAGAGGAGAAAATATTTTAATTGGAAAGTTAGAGGGAAGCCAGAAAATATTCCAATTTAAGTAGCTGGAGGGAGCACATATTGATACAGGGGTTCTGACTGGCCCACTTTAAAAAGTAAGAGGCTGACCTTCAAGGATCAGCTGGCACACTGGGGCCTGGTGGATCATTATCACAGTTGTGGTGTCATAGTTTTGAAACAAAGGCTTCTCTCTGTCTGCATTAGGCAGTCATGAGGGGCTTCGATTTTCCTGGAATCCAGATGATAGTGGGGTTAGGTCAATGCATGGAAACTTTGGGTTATAGTTCAGGGTGCCCTCGAATCTTGTATTTTGGCATCCTCATTCTTTAAGGGATATGAAATTGTATACATCTGGAACAAATAAAGCTTGCTTTGTCAACCTACATATGATACTCATTTAATGATTACCATGAATGTGTATAGAGTCAGGAAAGAATTTGACCCAAAATTTTAGAATACCAAAGGACATAAGGTGAGTTTAGCTTTTTGTTACACATTGGATGCTTGCAAGCCCATGAAATATCAGGGTTTCTAGAAAAAGCAGCTTTGTATCTCTGCCTATCACAGAAGAAAGCACAAAATAACTTTCCATGAGCAGGAGGCCAGAGCCCCAGGATTTTCCCCGTCCCCCAGTGTTCTGGTTGTCTCTGCCTATGTCACAACTTCAACCCAGGAACCTTGGCTCTGGAGGTAGTTCAGCTGGTTTTTAATTATAAAAATTGGAAAATCATATTTTAAAGACTTTATGCATCAGACAATAAACTGAGATACTGTTTTACAATTCTAAAGATAGAATAATCAAATGCAGGAACGTATGTGACAATTTTTCATATTATATTTTAAAGATGCAAAACACTGCCCTTGATAGTCTCATTCTATCCTGCGATGATTTTAACCTATTTGCATATTTCAAGAATTTTCTCACTTGGATTTAAATAACTCTATTTACTTTAAAATATCTGATCACAACAAGAGCAAAAGCCCCAGGAAGGAGCTCTTGTTTTGCAATTATTCTCAACAGTCTAATTATTTTAAATATTTGGCATTACTCTTTTCCAAACAATTATCTAAATGTAACTTAAATATACAATTAGCTCAGAATGAGAAAAATATGAAGCATATTCCACATTTAAAAGATAGTACTGGGGCTGGGGAGATGGCTAAGTAGAAAAAGCTCTTGCCTGGCAAGCACAAGGGCCTGAGTTCAATCCCTGGTTACAAAGAGACAGAGAGAGAGAGAGAGAGAGAGAGAGAGAGAGAGAGAGAGAGAGAGAGAGAGA